>NHOP01001356.1:0-11091 GCA_018697155.1 Pyramimonas parkeae | reverse complement strand
TTTCAAACTATGCAAGCACGGGCCTGGCGGGGATGGGGAGTGTGGCTGGCACTGCTGCAGCGCTCGTGGGTCTCAGACGAAGAGGGCGGGAATGAGCGAGCGGGCTCGTCTGGCAGGCGCGCGCGCACAAGCTCAACACGCACCAATGCATTTGTTGTGAGCAAGCCTCTGGTACCTCCACCATGAAATAGGCTTGCTGTAAATTGTGTGGTAATTGGTTGTGCTCGGCGACCCTTGCCAGAATGGTGCGTTGGAATGCTAGCACATACTTTTTTGCGATGTGTCTCAGAGGGTGCACGTGTGGTTCTGCGGTTGATTAAATTCCAGCGTGTCTCTGGTTGTACGTGTACAAAAATCAAACAAAATGGATTTTAGGGGGGAAATAAAGGTGAAGAAGAGTAATCGTGATAATGATAATGTTCACAGATGTATAAATCAACAACAAATGAATGAAATATTCATCTTAGCAATCACTATCGACACCATTTGCCCTGTACTGCGCCGCGGAAGCTCGGTGAAGCCAAATGCTGTCACTCTAGAGATGTATGAGTGTATGTATCAGAGCCGCGCACAAGAGGATATTCTTGTTGCTGTCGCTCTGCACTCCCAGGAATGTGTACTTTCCTCACTTTTGCAGTTTATTTTGAGATGCTTGAGCTCTGGAATTCCGCCTCTCACAGCATTTAGAGTGGTTAAATCTGGGTCTGCAGTTGCAAGTGTCATGAAAGCAAACATTTCCGCGAATTCAAATTGAGCAATGCAGCCTGATATCTGTCAAGGATCCTTGACGTCCATACTGTTCCCTTGTTCGTCCATGGCATTTGCCCTGCTCCTGTTGTTCTTCTTCTTGGTGTTCAAATTAGCTCATCCATCCAGAGTTGTATGTTGCGTTTGACAGGGAACGTCAGCTGGGGCTCATGCAAGCTCCTTGAGCGTCCATAAAAGCGATGGTGTGGGGAAGGTGGAGCCTGCGTGTGCACGCCCGCGCATGTTGTCGGACGACGGCCCCCGCATGCAGCGCATCCACCATGTGTCCACAGTGAGTCCGACCCTGCCCTGCGGAAATTCAACCTTTTCTCATCTTTATTTCCCCCCACACGTCCAAGGGTCAGTTCTCGATCGTCAACGTGTTCATGCTTGAGAAGGTTATGAGCGCTGCGCGAGTCGGTAGCTTGGTGTGTAACCTGTTGTTTGCTCGAAGTGATGACGCGCAGATAGCACGAAAATGTGCAAACGCACACCTCTGTCGTTCAAGTGTCAGTGGTTTCTTGAAAATTTATGGATAACGTTGAGATTCAGCATGGTTACAGAGTCTGTTGGGATGTCCCAACGGATTAGGCGAACGTCATTGTAGTGGTTTAAGACCATGCTACTACCGATGGGAGAAAATCGTTTTTGGTTATTTGCAGAGAATGTAGGCTGGAGACTGCATGCAATTGCCTGTGCCGTTTCCAGTATTTCAGCAGAGCGCCTAAAGTGATGATGCATTTGTGTATGATATATGCTGTAGATCATCGAAGCGCCTGTCTTCATTCGCAAAGTCATTTCATTTTGCACAACAGTGGCTTCCCGTCTCTGTGAAAAAGCTTTTCGGATGGAACATTCCACTGAGGGGATTTTTCCTTTCGCAAGGGACATCTTCTTTTTACCTCCCCTCAAACTTTTTTTGTGAATGCTTAAATGACATAGGACCTTGTTTGTATGTTGTACGTTGGGAAAATTATGTTGCGGACGGTTGGATACATCGATCCTCCTACATGGTCGTATTGCTGCACCTATTGCCTATCACCCAGTCCGAGTAGCTGTTTATGTACTCAGCGACTCCTTGAGTTGGTGTGAAGCATGGGTGTGCCAATTGTGCACATAAAGTGAACTCACTCGCAAGGAGAAATTGAATGCAACGTCATGCGGATGGTGCTGGGTGGTACTTGCTGCCTGCTCGTCAAATTAGCTTTGCAATTGTGTATTTGTGTGGATGTCGTGGTCTGTTGTGATCTCGGGTTTCAACTTACGCAGTTAGCCTCTTATTGTACATGCATCTATTCTATTTTTGCATGCTGGTGCCCCAATTCTGTTCCTGGATCTCCTCTTCTTGGTCCAGATTGGTATTATGTCCTCAATTCGATCGCTCGCAGACTTTGAATCAGACTGGGTTGCTGTTATGGGAAATTTGGTTTATGGAGCCCTGGGGTGAGGCAGTGATGAGCTTGCTTTCAAACCCTTAACTACCTCAAGATGCTGCCACGTTGCAGGCTCGCGAGGCATCGGGCGGGCAACGTGCTGCGACCCAGACGCGTGGCTCACGCAAACGCAGAAGCTCCACCGGGTCAACTTTTGGCCGGTGCGTATGCGGTGGATGCGCTCAAATTTCATTTCCCAAATTGATTCTGAGATTGCAGGTTGCTTGGAACGTGAAGTGATCACAGTGTTGCACCTTGTTGACCTGAGCGCCCAGGGGTCAAACACAAGTGAACACAGCATCCTCCCGGTCAAAGTAAACATGAGCAATGAGCATTACGCAGACGCAAAGTCACATGTTGAATAACAAGTGTACAACTGTACAACTTGCTTTGTTCAGGGGCCTTTTGTTAACAGAACTGAGTGGTCTCTGATGAGTTTTTGGCGTTGGGATGGGTGTGCTTGGGAGTGCTCACCCAGCTCCCTCGCGCATGCTCCTAGCGCCCAGTCTTCGGCGTTTGCATCCTTTTCCCACAAGATAAGGACGTTTGTATCTGGCAGTGAACGGTCTCCATCAAAGCAGCCGGAGACAAGTGACGAGAGTGAAAACTGCGATATGGAAGCTGTTCGAAGCATGTCGTTTGTTGGCGATATCGACAACATAGGTGCGCCCTGTTGGAAATCGCTTGAGTCAGCACCTCTCCTTCGTTCCATGACATAGCCGCAGCAGAGTGCCCCCTTGCTGTAATGTTCTTGCCATTCCACCTACTGACACTTGTGCTATTCCACCTACTGCAATTGCATGTATGTGGTAACTTGATGTTCGAGCCATAGACCCTTTGGCTCATTACAGTCCAGATACTGGAATAGCATAGGATGTGCATTCATACTAGTGTGTTTTTTCGTTTCAAAACAAGTCCAAAACGTATGGAGAACAATAATGGGGCCTGCATGGCTATTTCGGCATGGAGTAGAGATGTGTAGGACACGGACACACGACTTGTAGTACAGGGAACTACATGATTTCGAGAAATTCAGTGCAGGCATGATCCTTGCAAGCTCACATGCGTTGATCTCGCAGGTCTGTGTGGACCTGTCGCTTTGGCAAGGATGAATCACAACATTTCAGCTTGCGGGAGTCCTGATGGCTCAAATGTAGGATGTATGATTGCAGAATACTGCATATGTGGCATGAAACCAACCATCAACTAGTGATTGTGTTGATTGGAATGATTGTTGCAGATGGTAGGATTCGGCTGGTTGAGGATCGTCGCAACGCTTTTGGGAAAACGAAAACAGGCTCGACAGCCTCCAACACAGAGGCGCTGGGTCATACGCTCACAAATTCGAAGCAAGCTTCCATGGCACAGTACGTATGAGGAGCCGAAAATTGTGATAGATCCATTTTTTCTGCAAGACATTGAATCCACATACATCAATCGAAGAATGCAAATGGATCCATCCCTCCCTCGGACATGGAATCGAGTGAATGCGGATTGACAGTGTTGATATGCTTTGACATGAATGTCACTATCATGATAAGTACATTGAATATATACAGTTTGCAAACATGTATAAGAAGTGTGTTTAGTTTTATTTTCCAATTGATCCCATGATCATTTCATATGGAGCTGGCTCTCTTGGTTGAGCATGCAGCTCACACATTATTCCCATACAATTGGAGTAGGCAGACAACTCCAGGCATCTCCCTGGACTCCGAATTTCCACCATAGTTATTGAGCAGCCCTGAACCAGCGAATTTGAAACCGATCTGCTCTCAGCTGTTGTGTATTTGGATTCACATGCCCACAACCATACCCGTTTTGGTGTGGCAGACAGAGTGCCTCGCTGTCATCGATCAGCGGTTGTCGCTTTTTTTTTCCACGCCATGCAGAGGCGGTGTTTGAGCTTTTCTTGATTCGCAGCGCTCTTGTGCAACTGAATTCAGCATATCTTTCCTAAAACACGACTGGTTTCAAAAGTGTCGAGAATCATTCAACAAAACGAGGTTTTGATTGCGACATGCGGATATGGACATGCACCATCTGACTGAAACCAAAAACGATACGGTGAGGGCTTCCCGTGCCTTGCTGGCAACATGCACTTGTTGTTGGTTTCTCAATTGCGTCGTCTTATGTGTCTCTGGGTCAGCCATGGAAAGAGTGCGTTATGGTGTACAGCTAGGCCGACCAGGCTGACCTTGCGGCTCACAAGAAAGTTCCGCGAGTTTGCGTACTTGGTTTCTGAGAGGGGCTGGAGGCGGCGCCGGCAGGATGATGTCAGGCCGGCGGCGGCGCGGCTCGCTGGATGAGATCATGCGCTCCACACCCATGAAGACCAAGATTCACGATATGTTCCAGACTTACCTGGGCTACGAGCTCACCGCGGAGAGCACGCAGGAAATTGCCAATTGGGTGCGCTCGTGTTGCCTACGGCGACGAACTACAGACAATTTGACGGGAACATCAGGCTCCAGGCTTTTGACGATGGGCTGTCTGAATCGGCAAAGGTGCCCATCTATTGAGAGGAGGGTGTGTTCAAGTGTGCACACACTTATGCTGTCTTTGCAGCTGGCTACACATGTGCCTACAGTGCATTTCAGCATGAGTGTAGTCAAGATCCTGTTAGATGCAAATGGCTTTCATGCTGTTGTTTGCTGTCGCATTCATTCAGAGGTTCGAGTATATATTTTTGAATCCAAGATTCTGCCGGGCAACGGGCTTGAACACGTAGTCGGACAAGTACTCCCAGGTGACTTGCCAAGAAATAGAACTTGCGTACTGGACCTGACTGCATGTGAGACAGAATCCATGTTTGTGTCTGGTAGATGTGCAGAGCAGAATGTGACAACAGCGATCACGAGGTTTGCCTGCTTGGATGACACCCTATGCTCTGTGCCATGTGTATGTTTGGTTCAGTGCGCAACTTGTGAAGGAGAGTCCTGCGAATTCGTACCTAAACTTAAAAATGGCGTCCCGCTCAGTGCATGGAGTCATTTTTTTCTTCATATGTTGCATCATGACGGCATGTGCGGGGACATGAATTGTCCCATCCAGCTTGGCTTCAGGATTGATATGGTGATACTTGAAACAGAAAAAAGGGAAAAAAATTGTACAGTCAATTCACACTTGATTAACATCAGATGCATATCAACATCTCGCCCAAGTATAGAGGTCCAGCCATTCTACATCCGTTGAGACAGTGTTATGCTGCGCCCCAATGTACCCACAGAACAGCTGCATCTGGCTCTCACAGGTAATGCTAGCGAGCACAGCACTCGTTTGATTGTTCAATGGCTTTCCTATATGATCCATTCAATTCAATGTTCTTTTTCGGCTCTCAATCTCAAGGGCCTTCATTCTCAAAAGTGAAATCAAGGTGTCGGACACAGTTTCCTGCCTACCAGTCTCTTTGTTCAGTGATAGAACATCCCCTGGTTTTGTGTGTGCTGACTTTGCAATGCCGTTTGTGTGTCGGTTCAGGTGCTGCACCCTACTGGCATGTTTCGGACTGTTTGGAATACGGTGGTAGCACTGGTTTTGCTGGAGAACTCGTTTGTTGACCCCCTGCGTTTGGCGTTTTATCCGGATGCTTACCCCCCCAAGGTATGCTTTTCAGATGAATCACCTCTCTATGTGGTTGGTCATGTACGTTCTTTGAAGATGCCTTGCGATATGAGTGTTCAGCTCTGGCTGGCAGATCTTTGATTACAACATTGAAACCGCATACACTTGATGTGAGACTGCATGTGCGGCACAGGGAGATGGATACACTTTCATGATACCATATCCCTCACAATGCGAAGGATGAGATTTGCCTGTTCTCCTGCATGCTATGCTGACCCGCCAACCCTGTCGATTTGTACCTTCGAGCTCAATTTAGGAACAAGGTACTCCACCTCTCAGATCCGCCAGTGCTACCATGGATCCGAAGAGCTTCACCCAATGGCTTTGAAACGACAGTTGACCGACCAGTTACACTTGATGCATCAGAAAACTCTTTGGTGCCACCTAGTGATCTTTACCATGTCATGAGATTTCTATTCACAGAGCAACAGGAACTCCTATAATTACGCGCCGCTGATGGATACACCATGGAAGCATGTGCAGACCACATGCAGAATACGCCACGTCATCAGGTTTCGAATACGAATTTGGATCAACCTGTGAACGTCAAGGTGATATGATGCTACCACTCCTGGTGTCTACCAACTCTGTACTCCGAACCGGCCTGTGAACATCCATATTGAAAATCATCCCTTTTCGAAACGTTTTCAGTTTTCATCTGGTTATGCAGGTTGCGCTTGCTATCTCGGACTCGCTTCTTGTTGTGGACCTGGCTCTTAATTTTGTCACCGGATACGTTGGGGCCAAGGGGGTGGTGCACACTAATCTAGCAGATATTGCTTGGCGATACCTCAAGTGGCGCTTCTGGATGGATTTACTTGGAACCATCCCATGGGACAATGTGACAGGCGGGATTTCCGGGACAGACTATACTCTCGATGTTTTCTCTCTTCACAAGGTGCGAATTTTTCTCTTGATTTTGTTGGAAAGCGATAAATACAGCACACCATTTTTGGATCATACATGGGCCGCTTGAAATTTCATCACAGCATGACTCCTCGAGACTTACAGGATGCGTTGCGGTCAGGGTGTGTAGTAAGCAACCTGGGAACAGAACCGCATGATAAACGAATCAAGGGAAACATTACAGGTATTAGCATTGAGCATCCAGATTTGCTATGGTACTGTACTAGACACAAAGATGTAGGGACAGGATTTCGATATGGCGAAGCTTCACTCCATGTACCTGTGCCAATGGACCCCAGCTGTAGGCACACCGGGCGACTAGGGTGAATGCCTATGAATGAACTAATGCCGCGCAGGTGTTGGACGTCCGATCTCTGCGGCTCGTGCACCTGGTGCGTCTGTTGTCGTTTGGGCCCACGACAAGGTTTGCCAACTTGCTGGAGTACTTGGGCGAGCACATGGTTCGCCTTGTGATCATCTTCTGCGGCATCACCGTACGCATCCTCACCTGCTCTTCGGCTTTTTCAAGAGCAGTTCCAAACAGACTTTTGTTCGGACAAGATCATTTCCTGCGTGAACCTGTGCTCACATTCCAGTATTGATTTACATGCAAGCTGGTGTTGCGGTTTCAATGGCCTGGTTTCGTAGGCAATCAGGAAGGCCTCCTGATTTGTGGCCTCTCTTCAATCTTTTGATGCATATATGAGCACCACTCTTGTACCGCTTGGCACAATCCTCAAACAGCATTCGAGGTTGGCATGAGTCTGGAATCTACCTGAACAGATCCCGGCGCACTTTTTTTTGAGCATCCAATCGTCCGGTGCTGCTGTGTTAGCCATCATGCTTACAGGACCAACAAACAGGCAATGTCAACTTCCTGAAGACGTAGCGCGATCGGGAGCGCACACCATGCCTGTGCTGGACAATGCCGTAGGTGTCTGGCCTGTAGAAGCGCACACATGTGCCAGCACATATCGCGTATTCAAAGGATAGCCTATTCTTTCGTGCAGGACGATGTTTTGACAACAGACCCCACTCGCTATCAAGCCTATTCATGCACATGTACTCAGATGACCCAACAATGCATGCATACTGTAGCTCGACCTGCGGTTGTTGTTGCTGGGCTTTGTGCTGTGCAGGTGCTCCTGCACTGGTTCAACTGCATGACGTTTGCGGTGGCGCGTGGAGCTAAGGGTGTGGATGTCTGGATCGGAGTGGATGACTTCTTGGACGCCCCGGCAGGACTCCAGTACACCGCGGCGCTGTATTGGACAACCAATGTGATGCTGGGGGAGCGCTCCACCCCCCAGGACCAAGGCAGCACCCTGTACTCTCTGGCCCTCTTCTGGGTGGGGACTCTGGTGTCTTTCGCTGCCTTCAGCTCCCTGCTGGCGCATTGGAACTCCTTGCAGCAGGCGCGCAACGAGTTCAAGCGCAACATGCAGATGCGTATGGGCTACATGACCAAGCTCGACGTGCGTCGCCCGCGTGTGTGAGGCCCAGTGCATAGAGTGTCCGGCTCTTGAAGTTCGGGGTCTGTCTTCAAGGTGGGAGGTGGTTGGCTTGGGTGGCGGATTACGCTGTGCTGATCAATGGCAGGTCATATTGATTTGCGAGTGATGTGATGTTGTGGTTGACTATTTTGGTGAGAGGTGTGGCGTCTCACTACTGGAAGGTGACCCGCCAGCCAGCATGGCGTTTGATCCATCCTCGGCCATGGTATAAACCTCCCTTTCAGCGCATGATCTCTAAAGCTCTTACGCATAAAACCGGTACGCTGCCCGCTGAGCCACCAGGGATGCATCTTCGAATGTAAAATGTCATCCCAGGTCTTGAGTCGGCCTGAGCCAAACGGCATTTTTATTTGAACGTCCGAGCACCCAACAGCCTTCATTCAAAGATGAGGCACGGCTTCCTGATATTCGCACTTTTCTTGTTGTTACCCCCTTGAGGTGGGAAATGCTAATAATCCATTCTGGCTCCATACAGATGCGTCAATGGACGTGTCGTTACCGCTGCACCTTCGGTTCTTGTTGTCCAAGGTGTGCCTCAGAGTGTTTTTGTGAAAGGTGGATCCGATGATTCTGGATGTTGGCCGCAGGTGCCGCCGAAGTTGCGCGGGCGCATTGTCCACTACTTCACCGAGATGCACAGGTTGACCCAGGGTGTGGACTCCAAAGCATTTCTCAATGACCTTCCTCACCATTTAAGGCAGGAAGTGGCCATCTTCCTCAACAAAGACATACTCAAGGGCATGCCCGTCTTTGAGCAGTGCAGGTCGGATCATGATGATTTGGATGAGCCACACGTCCGATGAGCGTACAGAGTGCATTGATCGATCACATGTACAAGCGAATCATGTTCTCAGTAGCTTATGTGCGCCTTTTCGTGTTACTATTCTGCAGTTATGTGTTTGACAGCTTTCTTCAACCGAGAGTCTTGGCAATCCAAATCAACAATCGACGATTTTATTGAATGTCAAATCGCTGTCTTCAGAAATTATGCATCTTACCATACAGCAGGCTTCCTGTTTGTGAGCAGTTCTTGGATTCTTTTTCTTGATGGGTGTGAAAGTGCTTCCTGACAAGATGGTGAACTGGGTTTGTGGAGCCTGTATGTTTATGGCAACAGCACACCATTCCTATCAGCAATTATCATGCGGCTTGTGATGGAGGTGGCGGTGGTGGGTGACGTGTTGTGCTGTGAAGGGGACTATGGCACTCGCATGTACTTTATTCTTGAAGGCGAGGTCGATGTGCTCAAGGGAGGGGAAAAGGTTCCGTTGCATCTTTGTGTTTGTTTGTGTGTCTTGCATTATCCTACATTTGTATTTGGTGCACTTGAGCATGGTAGTATTGTGCATAAAGCATAGTAGAGTGTTTGCGACTGCATCAAGTGTACCTACATCACCATGACGGAAGCCTTCACAGCAAATGCGCTTACTCCTGCGCAGTCAACAACGAGCATGCAGTCGACAGTTTAAATCGCTTTTCGACAATGTTTGACAGTGGTGGTTGCATTGATGATGGTTCGTCTAGAATGACATAAAATCTGGTCGCAGATAGGCACCTTGGGGCCGGGCAACTTCTTTGGTGAGGGGTGCCTAACCTCCTCAATAGACGGCCGAGGCGGAATACGAAATGCAACTGTTCAGGCGTGCCAAGATTGTATACTCTATACCCTTAACAAGCCGGACTTCGATATGGTATGCGAAGCTTTTCCTGGAGACCGGAAAATATTTACTGAGTTCGCAAATGTACGAACTCGTAACAAGCGCATGCTAATCAAGCGAAGGTCATCAAGAAAACTCTTGGATCGTATTGATAGCGGCACGTTCAAATATCAGCCTATTGAGCACGAGGAATACAGAAAGTGGCTAAAGACGTTTGACTTCGAGCAACATCAGGTGTGCACAAGGATCAACTTCCTGCATGATGCTTGTGAAGAGTGGTGTTTTGAGCCTTTGCAAGTGCTGTGTTTGGAGATGTTTGTGGCGATGATTGCATCCATCGTGTGTCTGGGCGAATATGATGATTGTTCTGACGTAGCATTGCACATACTGACATCCTTTGCCTCTGCGAGGCATGTGCAGCATGAGTATGATGCGATTCTGAAGGAGGACCCATTGGTAGATGATTTACACGCTCGCATGGTTCCCAAGGTGGTTGATGAGGAGACCTTCTGGGCTCGCTACTTCTACAAGTGCGAGCGCGATCATGCGTTGTGTGTACTAAAGACACTTTTGTTGAATTTTTTTCTCAATATGTGCGATCAGGTGAAATCGACTGAAACACCATCATCGTGACAAATGACTGCTTGAGCCAACTCGCGTTCGATACGCGATCATTACATCTCAGGCGTTACCATTTTGCCATTTTTGGATTGCCTTGTGAGATGTATCCGCCGGCTGTGCTCCGCAGGATGTTCAAGCTAGATGAGATTGAAATTGTGCAGGACCAAGACGCGGATGGTGCAGCAAATACATGTTTCGAGGCCTCTGGTGAATAGTGTAGCAGGAGAAGGATCTTGGTCCAATGAATGAAAATTATTTAGAGATATTCTGATCCAATGTACGCATTTTTACCGCACACGGCTTCCTACTTAGAACAAGAACAACCATTTGCAGCCATGAGAAAATCTTTAGGTGATGGCCGTAGAGAGTGTATGGTATCAAGAAGTAACAATGTGAGAAACAGAGTTGCTCGCGACATTCGAAAGTACATTGGGGGTCCATCTCTTGGGGAATTGGCCGTCTTGGTTCTGATTGGATATTTGATGTTTCTAGTCTGCGTCCTTAGATTGGAAGGCTCGATGCCCGATGCCCCTTGTATCTTGTTAGGCTTTAAACTTATGAGCAAGGTTATCAAAGTATTCGCATTCT
>NHOP01001355.1:0-11090 GCA_018697155.1 Pyramimonas parkeae | reverse complement strand
TGGCTGTTCCTGTGATGCGAACGCACTGATTTGTTTTCACCTGGTTGTCCAACAAACCCCGACGCAATTTGAAGATTTCGGCCTCGTTGCGCAGATGGATTGTACTGATTGCGCTTCAGACTCTATGAGGCTTCTCCGTTTTAACTGTTTGAGCAAAGGGTTTTCACCATGTGCGTCAGTTAGGTTTTTGTAATTCAAACCAAAACTGGAAGAGACACCACTGTTGGGTGGTGTCTCGTATCGAGCCAGGTAGAGAAGGCCACGCGTAAAATTCACAAGAGAGGGACGCGCGTACTCCGAACATTCAAGGACCGCCACCACTCGCTGTGCAAGGTGTGTGTTTAGAATTGCGAGATTTCCCAGTCCTGTCGATTTTTCTCAGACTATTCTCGCTCGTTGCACAAATTGTTGAGTGATATTCGAGGCTTACTGTTCCTGTGGAACTTCAAATTCCGAATCGCTGGGACAGTTTGACTCAAAAGCCCGTTGCTAGCGACCCAAGCGTGGCTTGCAAGTTGCTGCAATTTCGGGGAGCATGTATGAGGCGCGAATCAACCCGAGGCGATAATCGTTTTGCGCAAAGTGTTCTCAACAGTCGGTTGATCGAGTTGACCAGTGTCCCTGAGCGTTTTCCTTTTTTACATTGGAAACGTTATGATTGTTGAATTGTGCCACAGACTCCCATCTTTCCATATTGGTGGCTCGGATTGCGCTATCGACACGAATCGGCAGATTTGAGTGTTGCTTGTTTTGAAGTGCATATGGTTGCAAGGGCAAAACAACCATCAACCCTGGTGCTGTTCTTCGCATGTTGACTGCTCAGAACTTTTGCACGCTCTTTCCTGGTGGCATTTGGGGACACACTAAGAGTAGCAGCCAACCTTTCTCGGTTCAACTCCACTTCAATTCAAGCTCCAATAGCCTCAGAACCGCTTGATTCCTGTTCCAGCTCCTGATCCTACCTACTTTAAAATCCTTTGCCAGTAGCTCGGTCAGTAAAACAACTGGCTAAAGCTCCTAAGGTCAGAGTTTGATCTGCAATCTAGTGGGTATCTGCCTCGGCTAGTAGATTATCATTGGCTACGATAGTTGGCGGGTCACCTTCGATTAGGGATGAATTTCATCAGTCGCTACCTACCATGCTATCTGGCTGGGTCCAGCTTAGCCAGATATCATAGGCATTGTATAGACGATTAGTGTATTTTTGCACTGATTGAAGTTGACCCGCCGGCAAGCATGGCCTTTGGATAAATTGTATGAATGCCAATGTCAGAACTACCCATACCGGGGTAAAAACTCGGACAACCATGTATCTAGCCGACGCCATACAAGCGAAGCCACCTGACAAGGTCCACCCAACAGTGTTCATTTCTATGTTTCATGAGAACCTCAGATAAATCAGGAGTTGCACAGCTCAAACCCTGAGACTCACTTTTACTTTTTGAGCCATCACGTTGCTATGGTGGTTGCTTAGGCGGTTGGTATGATCACTCACTAATCGAAGATATAACCCTGATATGATATGAAGTCCTAGCGGAGAATGATCTAATTAGCATTTTGCTGGCGCGTCATTTTCGAGTATCATGTAGCAACAGCAATGTTTTGCGCCGCAAAATGATTACGTCATCCGGCTTGCTAAGTATTCCTCCCGCACCGTGAAGAACTGCCTTCGGCTCTATCAGTGTTCATGGTAATTTCTCATTTCCATTATGCATCCGCTTGAGAAAACGATTTTCGCCTGGGAACACAGGCACTGATGGACGTGCACCACGATGTGCAGCCAACAGCACTGCATGTAAGTATCCCTGCCAATATGGTATCTGTGACAGATCATTTGCTGTGTACGGAATTTCAAAACACCAGCTGCAAACCCACGTCAAGCTCGAGGGAGAGGTCAGACGATTTGAGGGTTCACTGAAACACTTGCCAGGCCATGAAGTACATCACAAAAAAAAGGTCCAAATAATCGAACTACTGTTTGTTGCATACTTGTTGGCTCAAGAAATAAATGAATTGATGTCGAACAGAAAATGGACTTTCCTGTGCTTCTCCGTGTGGCCCAAACATAGTACCTGAATTCTTTAGATACAAAGTACAGAGTCGGTATTGGAGGGATGAGCGGGAGTGTGCATTCTGCACTGCACAAGGATGCTGACAACCGTTATCTTCATATAGTGTTTGGTGGTGCCTTGTGCGTCCATTTCAATTTGAACAGTTAGAGTGATACTCTGATACTTGCGTGCCTTGTTTATGCGATTGCTATGCTTGCAACATTCGTCTGGTCTCAGCTAGGCGATGTGATCGAAGCAGACACGACCCGCGTGTCTGCCTATCTAGGCATTGTCTGGTGCAAGGGGGACCTGCTTACTTCTGGTTGTTTTCAGCAGACTGTGTTCAAACGTTTCAATTGCCACATTTCCGATGTTTGTCGAAGATTGTCCGTATTTTCGACATTCCAAGGGTCTTGCAGAACCCTTGGGCTGTTGACTGTCAACACGGCAGATGCACGCAGAACCCTCCGCCCATGTGGGATGGCTATTGGTGTGGGTGCGGGTATAGCGCCATAAGCAAGTGCGTTTGTATCCCCAGTTTCGGACGTCAAAAAGCTTGCGCTCAGTCAGGGATTTGTTTTCAGCCACGCTGGCGAGCATGACTTCTTCGCTTTATCAAACGGCCTTAGGAACAAGTGCAATTGCCAAAAGTGTGGCTGTCTTAACAGTATTGTTTTGAATGTGCGACGTAGTGTTTACCAGCAGTCCGGGCAGCCTGAAATCAGAAAGCTTGTTTCTGCGACTTTACGTGACATCCGTTTCGGAGACCCTCACGCACTCCAATATGACATTATGAATCCACAATTCCAGGTAAAACGTTTGAAAAGCGCTTCGTCAGCCTACCAGATTGAGGCTAGCGTTGATTTTTTAAATCATGCACATGTTTTTCAAGCCTCTTGAATCGCAATCGGTTGGTTGATCGGGATTGGTAAGTTTACTAAGTCCACCCACCGGGTATCCTCAAGCAGGATATTTGTCAACAGGGTGAGCGTGCCCTCATAGTTACCCACTTCCGCAACCATTTCGTTTGGAGTTGATCATCACTCCCCGAGCTACGAACAAACGCTGTTGGTGCGGCACGCTAGACACGTCTTTGGTATCAGGAGTCAGTGCTTGAAAAATTACTTGCAACAACAGTGTGAGCCCGAACAAAACAGCAGATTGAAATATTCATGCACAAGAATACCCGCTGGCTGTTGCGTGAACAAAGGACATCATGGTGGACTTTTGCTGGTCGAAGCAAATCTGTGTTATGAAATCTGCACGTTGCAGAACGGCAACCCCTTCGCCAATTTTCTGCTCATCGAATTTTTTGTACCAACTCATTCTGTAGCAACAAGCAACTAGAAACATGAGATGGTACAACAACTCATGTTGTAGCAACAACCCTTATTGGGGGGTCGCTGTTGTGTTGTATACGCCAGTTAAAACTGGGGCGATGTTGTATGGCACAGGAGTCTGACAAGTGCAGCTCCATGCTACCGAATCATGGCAACCATAATGTAGACGAGCACTCACATGCGTGTGAGCGTCCCATTGGACATTTAGATGCGGATCAGCTTGGCTCCTTCGCCTTCACGGGAATGAAGCCGTTCAATGCGGCTCGGTTTCAGGTGCTTTGCTGCGCTTTGAGTTTGCGTTGCGTTTGCTATTTCGCTGCTGCTGATGCTCTTACTTTCCAAGTTGTTTCTTCCGTGAAGTGCGTTCTGGTAGGATGCAACCAAAGAGATTGATTTGAGATTCTTGGCAAAGTTAATTGTAGTGTGATGGAATCATAGAATGCGCCATCTAGCATGTTGCATGTATTCCGAAAGCAAGATTATGTTTGCATGACACAATTGTGCATATACCCATATTCCACATAAGAACAAAGACTTTGATAGTCCTGCTAGGAAGAGTTCCTTCTCTTCATTCGACTTCTTTGACCCTACGCAGGCTCCCGTAGCAGGCTCTGGTGTTGTCCTCACCTGTAAAACAACGAGTACACATTTGTTTGCGAATGTAGAATCTTGAAAGCAATCTCTACGAGCCTTAACATGACCATATGCGAGACCAAACCACAACACAGTTGAGTGGCAGTTGAATTAACTCTTAAATGAAGGCTATTTTTCTGAAAATGGTGTTCCCCAAGGACGTTTACATTGAGTTTGGTAGCCAGGGTGGTGGTCCGATATAGGTAGTTGCTTCATGTAGACAAAAAGAGCCACCTCCTGCTTGAATGTTTAATATCAAAGGTTTCTGGTTACGCAGGAATTCATGCGTAGGCACTTGCCAGGCAATCTGGTGCGCATGAAGGTACAAAACTTTCCCTCCCATTAGTTTACTGCCAATTCTGCATTTTTGTTTCGTGTGCTTATGGTAAACCACATTTCTGAGAGGATTTATCAGTATCGAACGGTCTGATGTCCTGGAAGAGCACATCCCTTATCCCTGAAAAGTACACTAACTGACAATTGCGGTTTCACATTCCTATGATGTGGGGTGAGTGCATGGGCTTCTTCATTGTAAATGTGCATGGAAACATGACCATTGCCCCAAGGGCTCGGAACAATAACTGTGCTATATATGTGGGCACTTGGCCTTTCCTCTGCGAACGGGAAGCCAAGTCAACTGCATCGCGAAGTTCAATGGTTGCAAGAGACAAATAGAAAAGCCGAGGATCAAGTCCCGAAACCCAGGTCGTATGATCCACAGAGGACGTATCTTGTCAAGTATGCAGTAGATGGAATGTTTATCCTTCTGCTAGCCTTCACGGTGCGCGCTTGCAAGTGACCTAGTACCACACACCCACCAATCACAGCAACAGCGCTGAGATTTCTCGAACCATTGGACCCATTCTCGACTGTTTTTGTCCATTCTAAACCGGTTGCGAAACGAAAAACAAGCTGTGCGTTGTTTTCGTTTTGCTGATGCGTTCAACTGTTTGCACGCAGGGATTTGTCCGCCTGCAAGGAGCCGAACGCACAAGATACCAAGTGCAGATGAGCGGCCGCCGTCGCTTCCACTTCGAGGAGGTTCACGATGGTAGATAGGGCCAAATCCCAAAACCATGCTCATTTTTCGCAACCCATGTCAAGTTTGTGCGCACATCTCTCTGCGCATGGCAAGTGGTTGATCCGGTGTATTGTCTGAGAAGAAATCGCGAGCGTTGGTGAGACCGCTATTGAACGCATTATCCCATAAATCCCTGCGATGACCGCATCTCCTTCAATCTGTGCATGGCTTTTGGCTTAACTCCCGCCAAGAGGATAAAAGGTATACAATCTCGGGCCGTCTCGTCGATTCTCCATTACAGCTCTGTCTGGCTTAAGTCTGCTTGCTTGTTGTTATCTGAGAGTCAATTTAAGTGTGTGGGAAAAGGAAAGCTTGGGGATCAGCCGAGAATCATGGCGGACATTTTTTTGGGAGTATGCATACTTGGTCATCGAAAATGGCCGACCAGCGAATCTGTCAAATGATGAATCAGCAGCCAAGAAAGAAATCCCCATCATAGGGGATCGAGATCGGGACTCTATTGGGTTTGAGTCCGCTGCCTCCGCTGCTAACTGCGACATTCGAAATGCGATCACATACTTGCATGCTCAACCATGCATAGGGTTCAGAAGAGCTTCTTGCCGCAATATGGTGGTCTCTCTCCAAGAAAGAAGGAAGCTGGAACACTTGCGCTCGATTGCGTATTTGCGCATGGCTGCTCACATGTGAGGTTCGCAATTCTTGCCACGATTTGTGCAGCTACAGGATAAGGTGACTGCCCTGAATTGTGATTGCGTTTGGACGTGACAAACGTGCAGATGGAGCCGATGCTGCGCAGCTTGTCTTCATCGGCCAACACTTGGACCGGGATGCCATTGAGGTAATACATCTGGTAGCATACTTCTGCACTTTGGATAGGCAATTTCTTCCCTGAGTTGCTGAAGATTCAAACCCTGCGCATAATTACAACTCTGGTCTTACAGATGTCGAAATATTGACCAACGAGCACTCAGATTGTCACAAAAGGCATGAATGAATGGAGCTACAGCCGGAAATATCCTAGAACGCAGAGTTCTCATCAACCGAATCCTGTACAGCATGTGCAAAATGCGCTTTATTTGCTGTACATACGCAAGATTCCAGTACAGGCATCTTATCAAACCTTGGGTTCGACTTTACAAAGAGCAACCCTGTTCCCTGGTTTGATGTGTCTACAGGTTGGGGATTGCAAGCAATAAAGTCAATCACCTAGTATCATACTAATTTGGCAAGCTTTTCGTTTCTGTAGCTACACACAACAAGAGCACTAGCGCTGCAGATGTGTATGTGGTTATCATTGCCATAGCTGCTTAGCCTCCTCCTGATTGTGTGCTATGGTGCCTGCATGCAGGACCAACTTCGATACTGCAGCGAGGGTGCTCTTCCTGTTGCTGGATCATTCGAAGAAACCACAGCACGCGATAAAATGGCTCTGCTGCGCGCCTGGCTGAAGGCGGACGCGGTGCGTCCTCTGTGCACAGTCATTAAATGCACTCCCCAGCGGTTGGTATGATCACTCGCTTATCGAAGATGACCCGCCAGCCAGCATGCCCTTCGATGAATCACCAGCCGAGGCAGTACCTACCCATGTCGGGGCTTGAACTCGGGTTTACCGCGTAGGGAGCCGTCGCCCTACCAAATAGACCATCCCACATGGTGTGTGCAGGAAAATGTTGATTTACATGCCTTTCACATCACAATGGCACGCCCCACAGTGCAATTGAGAAAATAGCCTTGTGACCCATTAGTTTTCACGGTGAATGTTTGGGCGATTGGTATTGTCCCTAGCTTATCAAAGAGGACCGACCAGCCAGCATGGCCTTTAATAGGTCATCGGCCGACTCAATACCTACTCCTGTCGGGACTCGAACTTGGTTTCACCGCAAATCAAGCTGACGCCATACCAACTAGGCCACCCCACATGGTCGTCACAGCATGATCCATATTCCGCGTTCCCAAGACAGGTAATGTTGGCACAGATCTGAACACCAAGGAGAACATGTTCATGAGTCGAGCGTTTGGGATAGTGACCGAGCGCCGCACAGTTTGTCCAGCAGTCTGGCTGAGAATCAAGGTGGCAGACGTGATGTATTAAAATCTCCTTTGTGCTCACATTGCATGTTTTTTTTGTTGTGAAACCGTAGCAACGCGTGCATACTGAACATTGTGGATGAATTCTACAATGCTCATCGACAATGCTCTATCCCACCAACTTGAACACAAACTGTTGAGAGTCGCGCTTTGATATTGCTTGCGGGCGGCGCTAAACAAGTTCTCCAACAATTGCCTTCCCACAACCTACTGGCGCCCCCCACTTTTTGCGACTGCTACAGCAACCTCCCACCCTGCAAATCACGTGGAGTACCGACGACTCGCAAATTAAATATGCGAAGTAGGCAAGGATGTCATTCTATTGGGATTGTCGCTGAGTTCCGTTTTCAGGGTTTCATAATTTTTGGAAGCCTAGGAAGAAGCTCAAGGGTTTATGCGCGTGATGTTTTCCTTTGTAAAGCTTCTGGTCCAGCTCCTGGCAAAGTTGCGTCGCTTCACCTCTCCTCTACACAACAGCCATGCATGAGGTCGTGTGCAGTATACTGACGGGACTAGAACTTGAAGGCGTGCGCATCAGATTACAGAGTTCGGAGAACACAACAACATGCTGGCCGCTAGCACGCTGCATGCTGCTTTGTCAACGGCGTGCTTTCTGAGAGGTGCAACTGTGTGTGTTGGTTCACCGCAGCGGTTCGTGGAGGTACCCGGAGACGACCTGGTGCCGGCCACAGTATTTCTTTGCCATCTCATTGGGTCCGACTCATACCAAATCTCCGGCAACCGTCTGACTGCAGCACTGGTGTCGTTGATAAATCAAGCCGGATGCGTGCGCCCCCCTTCTGGCTGTCCCTTCATGTACACAAGCTGCAAAAGCAGTACGACTTTGTAGACGTTCTGTTCCTGCCTGGTAAATGCGGACCAAGAGCAGACTACATCAAAGCAAGCAGGGACATTCGTACTTGCTATCGCTTTGTTTTTTATACAAGCGTTGAGACGTGAATCGTGCTAGATGGCCAGAAAGCTATGCCGACGAATCCAAGCGTTCATCTGGCGCTCTTCTTGGGGAATCTTATAGATTGTGCACCGGCTCCAGCTCAAAAGGTTTCGCACACAGCATGCAGTCCGAAAGGACCTGTAATGGTTCCCTGCTGTAGCCTATCGATCCGCTGTTGCCAACCAGTTTCTCCGGCACTTTTCCGTATTGAAGCCCCAAGACCTGTAAGCCCGTAACATCGAACTGCGTTCACAGTTGTACAGAGTTTTTTTGTTTATTTCCTTCACATTGTACAAAGTGCCTCGTGACATCAATGCTACAACAAATGCATGAGGATATGCGAAGCAATGGTGTGAATATGGTGCTTTTCTCTCGCAACACAGCGATTGCACGTCTGTGTGCTTGTGGTATTCAAAATTTTCACGAACAACAGCTTGGGTTTACGCATGCATGACAGTGGTATGTGTTTTGCATGTTTGGTACAGAGGATTTTTGGCTTTCTTCTGCCACGCGCTAAGCGCTTAGTTTGTAGGACGATTGAAGACGGGCTCTGATAAACAATATGGGAGCGTCTGTTTATGACAACGAGCGTGTGTCCCAGGCGCAAAGTCTAGTCCCCTCGTCTCATGTTTTGATGAAATGCTTTGATATGTTGCTGTTGCTATTTTCTTGCTTGCTGGACTGTGAGTTGATTGACTGCCCAAGAAGTGCTCAAGGTAGTGCAGGTTTCTGTACATCTTGTGCATGCACATATAGAACCACCAATCCTCTGCCTAACACAACAAATCTGGGGTTCCACGAAATCCCTTGCATGCATTACAAACGAAAACTTTGAGCGGTCAGATCCAAAGCGGAGGATGATTGGTCGGTAGCATAGGAGGTTCTCTTGGGAGAACATGATTGTCTCTGGACACAATACTTTTTCATTCCAATGTACAGTTGGCGCTTCTAGCGCAGCTGCTGTCCCTATTGTGATATAAGACCACATTCCTGCTACGATGCCTTGTATACATGATGTGAATATTTTGAACCAGCCTGATATGATGCCAGATGTTCCGCCAATCAGTACAATCACTAGCAAACAGGAGGTGACCAATGGCCATCACGGTCATTGTCAAATTGAGACTAAAGGCAGGGAGCCATGTGACTGTACCGCGCTAGGTCCTTCCGGTGCACAAGGTAACCTGCAAGACCTGCGTATTCGATTGAAACGCATATCGTATGATTCAAGGAAAATGTGTCTCATCATCCGCATGTAAAGTCGTGCTGATCTTTGTACATTCATATGGTTCAAACACGTGATGTGTGTCTCATATGCAGTCAGCAGCCGTCGCGTCAGCTATGCACAGCTATGCACGCATAAGGATTGGTGCATAGTTGTATCACATTGCATGTACATACAGTACATGCATAGCTATATTTGTTCATCCTAGGAGGAGGAAGTACCGGAGTGTAGATCTATGGTAGCATGGAAGACCCATATTTACGCACGTGTGATTGTTTTTGTTCTTGCATGGTTTTAACAGCCTGCATGCTTGGATGCATCTTTGCTTAAATCCCGTCAGACGCATCATGACACAGAGCTTACTCACCTGTTTCCGACTGTACATGAAACGCGTTATGCGTTTGTTTCATGTGCATTTTTTCAACCAGCAGGCCATTCTGATGGGAATGACGTCGTACGCTCATTTTGGATCCTACGATTTTCTTTCGGACTTAGTACATGGGTTTTGAAGGTTACCTTGTACAACAGTAGAATTTTGGTGCGCGACTCAATTGTTTTGGCTTCCCACAAATTGGGTAAGGTTCATGTCCCTATAGATATGTTTATGAACATGACCCTTTCCCTTTAGGCAGAAAGCCATATCAACAGACTCACACCCTACTTTTTACAATTTAGAAGGTTAAACCTGAAAATTAGTGTTCCATATCCACAAAACACGTGGCATTCGATTAAGAATTCGAGGAGACATCTGTCATTCCCGGCGGAATAGCGTGCCAATCGCCGCAGATTCTTATGAAATCAGCATGGCTGTGTTTCAAGTGAACTTTGATGCTAAAGCGCAATCTATTTCATGAATAGTATTGCTTCTAGGGGTTCTGAATTCAGTTTTCAAAGACGCGAGCTATTCACGGCTTATGTTGTGTTCCTGCTTACTGGCATGGACCTTGACTTATCCCAACTTGTATTTGGGTGACAGGTGTTTGCAACGCACATCACGTGCCATGATCAGTGTGTGCTACGCTATGATGCGGCGGACCCTCTGCCAATTGATGTTGTTTGGAGAGAGGTGATTCTTTCATATTTTGTATCCAAGCATTATTTTTTACCTTTGGCGTTTGAACACCGCTTATCTCGAGAGACGACCTTGAACGTAAGCTAGCCGAATCATCAAATGTGTCAGGTCATGGACATGTTTCAAAGTCATTCAGAATACAATTGTCGTTTCTCTTTCATTGAGGATCTCATGAGAAGACTGAAGTTGTATGGTTTTCTAATCTTCTATACCAAACTCTAGGAATATTGATGAATTGAAATTGGGCAAATGCATCCTATTTGGTAGTTTTCATTCGCGTCTCATACCATGATGTATTTGACTCAGTCGCATTTGTTTGTTTTAGGTGCATTGTTGGTGGCATAACCAAATGTGCTCTTTCTAATGGATCATGTGTTTCTTCTAAAAAAGCTGTGGCGCATGAATACAATGTTACAAATTCAGCTGTCCTCCTTGCTTTCTTATACATGGACAAGTGAATAGTGAAATCTTTTGCGTCAACAGTATGTGCTACTAGCATAGTTCACCCAACATTTTCACCACGTACGGGCGATTACTGTGGGTAGAATGAATAATACATTGTGTTCACGCCCCGCGATTTTTTCAAAGAAAACACATAGTTTATGACAAAGAGCGCAATGGGTCGCGCCACGTGAATTAAACAAATTCCCATTGTTTTTTATCTTTGTTACTAGCGATTCATAA
>NHOP01001354.1:0-11091 GCA_018697155.1 Pyramimonas parkeae | reverse complement strand
GAACAAGCCCGCAGCCCTACGCTCTCAACTGACAGCTGAGGCATGCAAAGACAAAGTAGGTTGATATGTTGTTAAACAATTTTCTTCCAGCAATCCATTCGCCTGACGAACAATAAATTCGGTGTCTCGAGATCAAAATGTATCTCGGCACTGCCTCTCTAGGTTGATTGTGGATCACAGTGGAATGATTTTACACGTGTGTCAATGATTTTCGAGAAGCTTTGGAAGCGGCTATATGATCGTGTCATTATGGTCCTCAAGAATACCATGTGCAGCATGAAGCTGTTAATCTGCAAAATAATTTACTGGTGTTTGGGTATGCACTATGCTTATGAACATACGTTGTGCTTCATGCCAACTCAGAGAGAACGTGCATGTTGAGAATAGTGTACAACCTTTATTTCGCCGACTGCACTTAAGAGTGAGTTCCGGAACGTTTGGTCGTCATCACTTGTCATGCTTGCTTAACCTACTGAAGCCACCTACCACTTTTCTTGGTTTAAAGCATGTAAAGTTGGGATTGTTATCTTGTCTGATTCATCATGTCCTTTACAACTATGTTCACGCGGTGTGTAGAGGCTGCGTCATGTCAACAAATGTAAGGTCCTCCGTTCTGTGTGAAAACAGATCCATCCATCTAGATAGGTCAGGAAAACTTGGGCTTTTCTCAAAGACAATATGATTTATGCTGGCAGCAGCCTGGGCTAACCTAGCAATAATGATGAGTTTTCATGATAGATTAGAATCTGAACTGTGATAAGCTATATTCTGAGGCCCTTTTATGCCTTCAGTTGTCTTGCTTTCAACCATTACTGGTTGGACGTTCGTAATGTACAAACGCTCTTAATGCACATGAAGGATCAAATCACAAATATGTAGTTGTACCCTGGGACATGGTGCAGACCGATCAACCACATCGCATCGTGAATGCATTTCCCACTCTTTGTGCTTTGCGCTTTTCATTTCATGCACAGGCTAGCGGGTATCCCAGTGGTTGACATCGACGAAGGCGTGTTCAAGTATGTGCTGCTCAAGGTTCAGGTAGACACGGGTGTAACCCATCTGGTGCGGGGCAGATGCGCAGCCAAATACCATAAAGATGTAGCAGCTCCCATATGTGGAATGCTTCACGGGCGTGGGATACGCCACGAGATCCTAGGAGGAGGGCGCATCAATCATGACAAAGACACAAAGAAAATTCTCATATACGGGCACTCCATGGGCTTCCCTTGGGAGAACGACGAATGCATGCACAACATCACCGCAGATCTATGCCGGATAGCGTTTCCAAACTATGAAGTGTCCTGGAGTCCTGAAGGCTATTGAGGATAGTTTCAGTAGTATGTTAGCAGACCATGGGTACATGCCATGCGAATACTTCCTCACCTCTTATCGAAGATGGGCTGTGCATTGTTCCCGTCACCATGAACAGCCTAACTTGGCGCAGAAAGCAAGAGACGCACATTGAAAAATTCCCAAAGCGCCCTGTATTGTATTTGATTGACGCATTCAGTGAATTGTTTATGCGGAAGAGGTTGACCGAAATCTCTCAGCACATCAACGATGCAGGAGTCGGCATCTGGGTCTCGGGATTCCATACACATGTGTAATGGAATGATGTACGTTATGTTTGCCGTGATTTTTACAAGCATCATTTGCATCTTTGGGAGGCCATACGGAAAGAGGGCCACCTGGACCATTCGTAATATACCAGTTTGTTTGCAATTTATGACACACTCTACAGGTCGCACATTTGGGAGTTCAAGCGCATGGCGCGTTTCTGCCTTTTGTGCCTTTTCGTAGAAGTGTTCATCAATGTGATGACCTTGTCTATGTCAGCACTTATGCATGCTCATCCACATGAGTTTCAGTCCCACATAGGATTTTGTCCAAGTTCTCTGATATACATTCTGCTAGTACATGTACGTTTGTGTGGGCACCGTTGATGCCCTATCTGCTAGTATGTGTATAATCCTGCCTTGCAAGTTTTCAGTTCGAACATGTACCCATGCACATGTGCACACAACCATGTGACTAGAGTGTTATGCATTCATGATTATTGTCATTACCTTGTAGAGCTGCTACGTCTGTGATAGACAATCACGGGCGAGAAGCAGACAAGAAGAACTTTGTTCACATCGGAATGAACATTGGTCAAAGGGAACAAGGAAAATCTGTTTTCCGATTCCTCCAAAATCTGAACATTGCGGGTACAGCACCAGGTAATCAAGCCTTGCAATATGGGACAATTCACATTATGTATCAACTCGTATTCGGAAAATAGCTTAGGCAACAAAGAAACTACATTCTTGAAACGCGCCTCCTGTAAATCATTGTTGAAGATTTATGCATATTCATATTGCATACACGTTCATGTCTGACCATGGCTACAGCAGCATGCATGTTGACCTACTGGGGCAGGGGTACTGAAGCTAGAGATCATAACATTTTCATGCATAATCCTCCCGGAGTATTCATTGATTGACTTTCGTGACCTCAGTTTGTGTTCGGAAGAAGTATGGTGCTCGTGGTGTATGTCAAACGTCCATTGGACTTCTCTGGTTCGCGGTTCCCATGACTCTCGTGAGTCGCAGTTCGTAGATCATGTGTTGAAGGAACGATTTCGAGTCGATTTACATCCGGATTGTTGAGCACGCCGTGAACAGACACTGCATGATGAATGAAATGACACCTGGTGGGTAGAATGAATAAAGGATTGAGGGATACCCGGTGGTTAAAAGTGTTGTTAAACGCAGTCTATTCTTCGGCTTTATCCACGGCTTGCAGGCGTTCGATCGCGGGCATGGAGCGGATCTATGTGTCATTATAGGCCTTGCATGTTTGGCGGGTTACCTTCGATGGACGCGCGATTCTATGAATCTGGTGAACTATGATGGGTACTGTTGCGGCCGATAGCTTTTTCCACAATGCCCATGTTGGCTGGGCGTGTCATCTCTCATATCCAGCTAATCAGTATAGCCCCAATTGGTTGTCAGCTCGCAGGTATAGCGTCGGCCTGATACTCGGATTTCGCTGGTACGGCATAAATAGTACTGCCTTGCCAATGATACATCAAATGCCGTTATGGCATGACGGGTCATCTTCGTTTGGCGATTGAGCATACCAATCGTGCAAACTATCACCATGAAACGTGATCTTACCATCGCACCACAATGTGATGTTACCGATCGACCCAAAAAAAATAACTTTGGAGCCACAAGCACTCATGGTGGTTGTTTAGGCGGATCGACTAAAAAATCACGATGACAACTGCTGGCTCAAGCTCCTGAATGCACCTGCGTCTGGCGGCGATTAATCCATGGGTATGCTGGCTTGGGGGTACTAAGGGGTACTTGAGGGTTTGTACCAGTGAGTGACAACACCTATCGCCCCAACCTATCACCATGACATGTACAGCCTTGCATGGCGGGTCATCTTCGATCAGCAAATAATTCTTCTCATCCCGTCGACAAAGGAAAATAGTTGGTGGTCCAAGCCGCGGTATTTATTTGAACCTCTGCGGTCAACGATTTATCGAAGGCCATGCCGCGTTGGCGGGTCAGCGAGTGATTATACCAACCACCTAGGCACTCATCGTGAAAGGTAATGCCTCAGCGGATGATACATCAAGTGCCATGCTGGCTTGGCGGACGATGTTCCATTGGCTAATGATGACCCCAATCACCTAAACAATCACCATAACAGGTACTGGCTGGTACTGGCTCGGGCCACTACTAATCGAAAGCTTTCGATAAATCGTGGCCCGAGCAGACATGATATGGTGATTGTTCAGGCTTACCTGGTAATCTTCGATCCGGGAGTTCTCATATTAATTCCCAACACAGACCATCATGATAGGTACCGACTCGGCCGAATTTTTCCACGACCATTAGCATGGGGGGGTATATTCAATTATACCAACCGTCTCGACGATCCCGGGAAAACTGGCGTTTCAAAAAAATTATCGGGTGATTTTTTCAAGGTTTCCCTGGATACAATATGCAATACACATGAGCATATGAATTCACGAAAGTTCGGGTCTGACAGGGCTACACGCGGAACCATAATACATGGTCCGTCCTTTGGCAGCTCAGCAACCTTCGCGTATTAGGTGAGCTCTGTGTGGTCGAGTAGAAGCGCAACGATACGTGCTTCAAGATCGCCTTTAAGGATGCATCGTCCTGCGGCATGTACCCTGTATACTTGTAGTCTCATAGTAAGTGCATTACTACCATTGCATGCCGCTCTGCCATCTTCAGGTGAGCGGGTTGAAGTGGTGTTGACCTGTGTTTACTGCCATAAGCACACGTTGCCAGGAATTTGCCCATATGTGTTTTTTGCGCACACGGCTTCTTCGTGAGTTGATATTCCTGATCACTTCGTGCATTGGCTCAGTGTCACGTCTATTATCATTAGCAATGCATGATGTCGCTCTTCTGCGCGTGCGAAGGCCTTTTCAAGCGTGATCGCTAGCGTTGTGCACTGCATTGCAAAACACACACTAAACCCGCTTTGGCATTGATAAGACCGCTGTTTTCTGGATCCGATAGAGTATCCTCCACGCTTGTATTCGTCTGATGACCCTTCCAAACGTCACCATTCATGAATTTTACTTGTGTTTTTCGTGTTTCTGTTCCCCGAGAGTGTTGTATTCAGTACCGGGATCCCTGCGTGAGACTAGAATCTCGCTCCCCACCTGTCTGAAAGACGGCATTGCGAACACATTGCTTCAACTTTGAATCGATTGATGTTCTATTATACATAATTGTTGCGCGCGCTTAGCTGAGCCGCTTTTTTCCTTGGCTCGAAATGTTCTCACTTCATGGCATATCGAGATGAGCTTGGCAACAGCCTGACGTTGTGTAACCTAAGTTACTCGAGTTCGCAGGTTGTTGTGATCAAATTCTCTGACGAAATTCGGATTCCACCAAATAAAATTCATGGCACTTTCGATGTAGCTGGTTTTGTACTTTCCTTTGTACAAATCCTTCATCCTCACTCATCGACTGCCTAGTGCGCGAGTTTTTGACCCAGCCCTAACGATGGGTGACGCTGTAGTTTAACTCGCAATAGTCCAGCCTGTGTCAATTTCGTCAATTTAGCATAAGTTTGACACGATTCACTCATTTATTCCCGCGATCAGAAGTTTTCACGCTTGCGTACCCTTGGTGTTTTCAGGAGGTGCTACTTCCAGTTCTCGGAGTTTGGCAACTCGCGCCGTAAGGGTTATTGTCGCCAGCACATTGGGTAGGTTTGCCAACGGGGAAGGCAGCACGGAACAATTCGACCCAGAATTCAGAAATGAAGTATCAGAGAATGACGTTCCATTCGAGCAAGTGATCGAATCCGATCAATTTAGTGGTGAAGGCAAAGTTGCTAAACCTGCTGACCCCACAGGTGAGTTTGTCAACTAGCTTGGATATGCTGTTTGCAAATCAGGAAACTTGCGGGCAGTATGGGAAAACTCGATGTTATCATTGAAGTTACGTTTCTATATTGAATGTTGTTTAACGTTTTCTTCTCCAACCCATAATGTGCAGAAACGTACACGGCTTTCATTCAGCGGACAATTATTGTACATGGCCCAAAATACTGGGTGTACAGGGTCCTCAATGCCGGGCGGACAATTATTTGTTAAGCCGCATTTCAAATGAATACCTGGATGGATCTCTTTATAAACTGCTTGGTCACAAGCACTGACGAAATATCTCAAATTTGAATGTTTTGCTGCCTTGCCAGCTGTTTGTTTTTCATGCTCTCTGTGCAAGGACCCAGCTTGCACGAATCAATTCAGTGTAAGACGATGCATTTTCTATTTCATGGCTATTTTCCATGAATCACTTGATTCACATTCATCTCATCTTGCCTGTTGCCTGAAAGAGCACATGTCCTGCTGGATGCGCAGGCCCCTCCACTTCAGTCCCAGATAACTTCAATAGTCCCTCCAACACAGTAGACATCCCCTCAGCCACCCATGACTTACAATTACTAGCAGCTATAACTACCAACACCTCCATTTCATCCTCCGATGGCACGAGCTCACAACCGCCTACCAGTTGCAACACGCAGATCGACAACTTGCAGGTGTGCACGACGACACTTGACGACAACCCGCACCAAGCCCAGCGTCCCGTGGAAGTTTCTGACAATAGTGAATGGTGCTCTAGGCCAATCCCTAGGACATACAACTCCTGGTTGGAGACCGTACAGCTGCAAGAGCCCGGAACGACCTTCGCCTCCACGCATTGTCTGGTGGGGCAGGCAGTGCGTGATGTGTCAGGGACATTAGTTGAGTCTGGTCAAAAGCCGCCTAGCTCGTTGTCCGCTCCGGAGGAGCCTCCAAAGTCTGGCATGGGCACGCGACCCAAGAAGTCCAACGCAACACGGCACATTTTGACGCTGGACGAGTACAAGAAGAACATAGCAGAGAAGGCCAAGGAGGCGGGGAAGGCAAAGTCAGGCGCCGCCGGGAGGGGGGAGGAGACTGCAAGCACGGTGCAGGCACGCCCCAACCCTTCTTCTTTGCAATGTAATAGGATGCGAACCGGGTCCAAGTGGATTATCTCAACTCCTCCTCCTAGCAATAATCTCATCGTCGAGAGTGGGGCGATCGAAACGTGTCATCGAATCGGCGTGCGGGGGAGCCTGATCCTGAGCCCAAGGGTTGTATCTCAGCCTCCCTATTGAGTGAAATGTGGAGTGTGGGCAGATCTAGGAAGAACAGCGCTATTCTGATGCGAGAGTCCAACATGGTGTTGATTTGAGATAAAACTCATTTGAAGACGAGCCGACGTTTAGGAACTCCAAATTTTCCCTTTGCGCCGTTCGTGCAAAGGGAAAATTCGTCTCAGCCCAACCCGACCCGTGCGCATTGAATATGCCTGAGGTGAGGTGCTTCTCCCCTGAGAGAGTTATGCTGAACTGATTCATGCTATTCAGTGCACTGGTCCGCAGAAGGCCCCTGCCTGGAACAGGAGGTTGTTTCCTTTGCAAGCGTTGCTGACTCTTTTTAAACATTTGATGGACAGCTAGCTATCACACACACACACAGCGAACACAGCGTAGTTCTGACTGCTCCGATGTTTTCAGTTTGATGTTCTTCAGATGCGCAGGTGTGGTGTCGTGGTCATGCACTGGAGCTAGGGCTCTGTTTATCTGTATGGTGGCACGCGGTATGGTGGTATTGTGCATTTCCTATCGCGCTGTGTCCTCTTGCTCATTCAAAAGTGTACACTATGTTGTTTTGTTGTCGTTGCTACCCTAGCTTAGCGGTGGGTGACGGGGGGGTCTTGCCTGGACCAGCGGTTCGGTAGGCGACAACGTCGAAGATCCACAGTGGGGGCCCTCCTCGAGGCTTGTGCCCATCCTCCCCATGCGCTTGCCGCCTCGGGGCAACGTTGATAGTCAGTCTCTTGAAGTTTCTGGGTCATGAAAGACCAGCGGGTGGGGTGGGGCTCAAGATTTGTTCATTGCTTCCTGCGAAACATACCAGAGTATGATAAAGTTGCTGCGACTGCGCACGAGCCCGATCTTGATTTCCACTCAACCCCCTCCTCACTTGTTAAGACACTTGTATGTGTGCATTCAGCTGGAACTGATATTTCTGGGCCTCATCCTTGTTGCCCAGTCACATGCCCGACGGGGTTCCAGGATACGTCCGCTCGGTGTTTTTCAGTCCCTCAGTGTCTCATGGAGGCCATGGTGTACGCAATCTGATGATGGCCTATTGGTAGCCGTTAAGTTCAGTGCTCTGCATCGTCGACTTGCTGTTCTGCTCTTTAGGGTACGAGCCGTGTCCGATTCCAATCAAAATGGTCCTTTTGCTGTCACGTTTATCTTTTATCCCACCACACATTCGAATAGCCGCTAGGCTGTTTTGTGGCTTCCATTGCTTTCTTCTGCAGTCTGGCACCGACTCCGTACACCACCATCCTGAGGTGGGAGACTCGCACTCGGATGCCGCGGGCCCTCACTCCTCCTCCTCTCCAAGGACCACTCAAACCCCCGCATCCACAGCCTCCTCGTCCATCGACTCCAGCGGCGTTGGACAAGAGGCAGATCCCGGTGCCACTTTGCCCGCGGGAACGGGGGACGAGGTGGGAGGGGTTAGCAGTGACGCGACGCGTGGGGGGGTGGCTGCGGGCGACGGAGAGGAGGAGGAGGACGAGGAGGAGGAGGCGAACCGCTACAACTGCGCCAGCAGCCAGAACGGCGCCAAGATTGTGAGCGCAAACAAGGGCTCCGTGCACGCCTCCGCGCTGCTTTCGGACGACCCGGACTACTACTTCAACTCTCCCTGCGCGGCGGACAAGTGGGTGGTGGTGCAGCTGTCGCACGAGACGGTGGTGCGCGCGGTGTGGCTGGTGAACTTCGAGTTCTACTCCTCCACCGTGCACCGCTTTGAGCTTCTGGGCAGTCACAAGAGCCCGCGTTCCGGGTGCGTCGCTCCGCCTGCAGTCTTGCAAAGGCCACGTCTCGTCCTTGATTATGCGGGCATAGGGGGGCAGACTACCAAGGACAGGAGGAAGAAGAACGATGCCAACAGCTGTACCCTTCCTCATCCCTCATCCCGCGGGAGAGGGGAGTGGGCGAGTGGTACGGAACAATGATTGGCTATGGAGTGCATGTTGATCTTGTTTGTGTGTAAGATGAGGAAGACGGCAGGGGCGGAGGCAGCACTGGTTTCTGACATGTACGGGGAGGAATGATTTTTTTTTTCGCGATTGACCAGGGATATACAGCTGGAGGGCGTTTGTAGTTGCAGGCAAGTAATGTTTGCAATGCAGGGACGTGTCTCGCGGGACCTGTTGCAAAGTAGATATTGCGGTTTTGCACTGTGTGTGTTTGGATCACATGTAAATCCCTGGAGCCATCAGACGTCGGTTCAATTGTTCGAGCAATTGGTAAAATCACTCTATGATCGAGTACTACCCTGCACTTGGCGTGGAAGTTGATCATCGGTAGAAGCAGAAACTACCAACACAAAACCATGCAATTCAACCAAGAGACCCTTTGTGAGTGGAGCTACCAGCCACCGACTTGGCTACGAAATATGGTCATGCTGTGCACTGTAGCGTGTGCGAGGATTTACTTGTGAGATTGTGGGAGTGAGTATGTGACTCGGTTGACACGGCTTCCGGCATGTGTACCTAATCAGCAGGAAGTCATATCAAGTGTTGCATGTCAACCGTGTAGATTCCTTTGCTTCGCAAGGGAGTCCATTCTCGGCACATGCCCAGTCCTTCACGCACGTTCCAGAGCATGTGCGGCAGATGTCGGCATGCTCTCTTTGCACATCCATGTGAAAAACAACTTGTGATCGTCTGCGTCATTCGCAGTCAATGATTGGTACAGAAGCTCTGGTTGCTGACGTGCCACCAATCATTTTTGGTGTATTGCCCCAAAGCCCGACAACCTGAAGGATTGATTGGGAACACTCAATGTGAAACCAACATGCAAAGACTACATATATAGTTGGTTGACGCAACTTCCAGACGCGGTGTTGATTTCGTGATCCAGCACACAATTGCATATGCTGCTGCACATGCCTCCAATCTGTTTGGCAGCACATCACAACGGCTACAAGAATAGTGTCTCCGCTGTTGGTACGCTCAGAAATATCAGCTGAACAGCTGATGGATTCTACAACCGATGAGTAGAACGCCTCAAAAAGATACTCTCAGAGGTGTATAGGGTGCAATGTTTGTGATTCAAAATCAGATGGCAGCATCAAAGATGGCTGCGACAAGTGGACTCACACAATATCTTGTAATCGTTATGCTCTTAGCCTGCTTTAACTTTTCCTGTTCTGGTTTGCTTCATGTCAACTTGATTGCAAAATATCGAGATTCAGATGTGATCTCAATCGATTCAAGCTCACCTTGTTGGAAGACACTCAAATGGGTTGAGTAATCCAGTGTTTTGTTCAGCAATTTCCCATTCACTGTCAGCCCTGCATCGTTGCAATGTAGGAACGAGAGCTTTGATGCTGCAATCATCGATTGAGCTGGTTGCAGTCCCACCTTTGCATGTGCCAGGTGGAAGTCCCTGGGCACTTTTGAAGCTGCCGACATGCAGGGTGCGCAGAAATTTCGGGTTCACAGCCAGGAGTGGGTTCGCTACCTACAACTCCGCTTCCTCAGCCACCACGGGGATGAACACGTGTGTACGCTAACACAAATCAAGGTTCACGGCATGGACGTCCTGGAGGCGCTGGTGCGATGGGGGGAACAGGCAGGGCAGCCATTCTGCCGGGGTCATAGAATGAGACTCAATGCTAGCCAGAGTTGAGTCTGGGAGTACCAGTTGTACGAGCGCAAGTACAACGCTTGTGAAATGGTTCAGATGTCTTGTTTGGTTGTGACATGTGAATTGAGAAGTCGCTGTAAGCCCATTGTGCGATGACACTTCCATGCCACAGGTTCTTGAGGTATAGGATTTTTCATGTTCAAGTTGTTTCTGGGTGCCTTGGATGATTCCCAGATGCTCACAACCAGCAGAAACTTGTAGCAAAGCCGATGTTTACTCGAAAAAACATTGGGATTCCTGACAAGAGACCAAACAGATTTTCCGCCCTCTCGCGAAAGTCAGCGCAAGGTTTGCTCTGCACAAACTTACTTTAGGTTGCAGTGCATGCCTTGAATGCCCGCATTGTGGGGAAAGCAGTCTGATGAACTTCATCAAATGATCCACGGGAATTGTGGGATCCTATCCAAGTTTCTTTTGTGAACATCGATCAAGGCCAGAAAGTTTGATTGATAAACCGTTGTTGTTGGTCTTTAGGGACGTGAGTTGTAGCCCTGTGTGTGAGGTCATCTAGCTTCTTGATTTTTGGCCGTGCTGGCTGACGACTATAGCGTACCTGTGTTCTGATCAGCGTGTGGCTTGCGGATTATCGAAATCGCTGCCAGACAAAATCTTCATGTTGCAAACGCTGCATGTGGTTGTGACGATTCTGAGCTGATATGTTCCCTGGTTTGCCACAGAATCTGGAGATGGAGGAGGTGGAGGGTGTCAGGAACGCCATCACCACCACCTACAGCGCGCAGGGCTCCGGGCCCGATCACCACACCCACCACGCCGCTGAATCCG
>NHOP01001353.1:0-11091 GCA_018697155.1 Pyramimonas parkeae | reverse complement strand
TGAGCAGATATTCTACAGGATATCCTTGAAGATATCAGCCTGCAAATCCTGGGAAGCCGGCAGATGGCATGGAGCGAATAGCTGCTTGAAGGTCATCAACAAACTTACAAGCTGCACCTTAATGCCATCAACAAATTATTGTGACCAACTTGCACGAACAATCATGGGACTTCCGTAATCAGCGCTTTCCGCAATATTTCCCCTACTTGACAATGAATACTGTGTGGCAACTGTCAAGCAGCTTTCCAATGCATGGGACAACCGATGTGGAAATTTCCGGTGTTCAGTCTTGGCACAACAAAAACAACAAACCTGAGGCTTAGAGTCAGCCCAGGATTCAAATATTCCCTTGTTGTTGGATGATTCATCCTCCATCACTTTGGGTGCTGTTGGTGATATACAAGGAAGAAGGCAGACTTGCACCAGCTGGGCCATTTGAGCGGCCTTCTGGAGACTGCCCTTACACATGAGCATGCCCTCTTGCAGTCGAACGTGTGGATGAAACACTGATCGATAATTTCTGCCACACCGACACCGCCACTGACACTGTTAGTTCTGTGCTTCCACTACCCACCTGACCACGCATGTATTGGCATGATCGTGGCAATTGATTAAAAGTTGACAACATAGCAAGCGAGATGAATTGAACACACGTGCATCATAACATGGTAGCATGTGCGCGGGTATGTGCGTTGGTCTTTTGCAGTAGCCTTGATGTGTGCATAAAACATACATACACAAACTCAATAACCGAGCAATGATTGGTGGTTCGATTCCTCCCAAACCCCTAAACACATTATAAAATATTCATGATGCTACTTTAAACATATCTCACTTGGTTCCTTGTTCAACATGCCTTCCCTCAAAGTCGGAGGGAGTCATGTGAGGTGCGAATACACGAAACATCAGGAAAGAAACTCTAGGAACACATCTCGAACTTTGAAACAAACAATCAACTTCAGGTCATCATGTCACAAACCTATCTTGGCATATTTGCATGCTTTTGCAAGAGCAGACAACCTCAAGTCTGACGTGCTGACAGTACAAAAAAGCAGGGGCAAGCTGCACGATTCCACCAGCGCACCTTTAAATCTATAAAAATCACTCCCTCTGTAGGGTGGTGACAAAAGCCGATGGTACGAGGGACTATGAGCCGAATATGTGTCAAAGGATCAATCTCTTGTGCAGTTCCTCAGCGGCGAACCTTAACTTAAGCCTAAACTGTTTTCCCGCTGATACCGGCACCGAAATGGGGCTACAGTGCCAAAGTCGAACACCTACCCAACACCTACCCCGACTCCTCCTTCCCGGCACTAGCATGAGGGAGAGGGAGGCATCAACAAACAACACATCTGATCAACCACAACACCTTGAATCAGCCCATCAAGGCCAGGATGGAATGCATGAGCATAGGGCTGCAAGTGACAATCCCCTTCCAGGGCGGCATGTGCCACCAACACATGCTGGATCCCCTTCCTCCAAGATGAAAAAGCACGATATGGACAATGGCATTGGAGTTCAGAGCTGTGAATATGCTATGCTGCTCGAAAAAGGGTACGCCCATGTTGGGGGCTTGGTTGTTAGGCCGACAGCACAGATATGGGGAGGCTAGAAGACCTTGCTCCAACATGGGATATTGCTGCCGCGCGGTGACACTTTCCCAAGGCCAGCCTGGCAAGTGGGTCATCTTCGATTAGCGAGCGATCATGCACATTGTCTGAACCATGATATCAGATTGAAAACAAGATGGCCAAAGGCTTGTTTTATCTATTATCTCCATCACCACACACTATCCACCACCCACAATCGACCACGCGAAAAGCACCTGATGTAGAGAACGCACTGACGAACTACGTCCGCCTCCCCGCCCGCCTCCATGTCTAATGGAGCAGCTTGCCCGCCCCCGTCTTGTGCACCGATATACATCCAAGGGTCCTCAACAGAGTCCAACTGGCAATGTCTTGTGCGGCTCCTCTTTGCAGGGCCCGAGGACTGGAAGCCCTCAAAGTTGTGACCCGGCTCCCACTTCTCCGTTGCTGGGCATGGAGCGGGAGCATGAGGGCGCGCCTCCTTGTTCGCGACAGCACGTGGGTGGTCCTCCTTGTGACTCACACTGCTAGTCGCATTTCGGTGTTGGGCACATAGTCCAACTAACAGGGCGAACAGCACAGCTTCCGCTGCCGATGGTGGGGGAGGAGGGTGCAGAGTGCAGTTCTTGTCATCTTCCTTGCGCGGGTGAAAATGAGCAACAGGAGCGGGTCCTGAATTTGCGCCAGGGAAGAGCGCGGCGTACCCGCGTGAGCTCCACCCGCCACGAGACTCCAGACTCTGCACAGAAAATGTGACAAGTGTTGGCGCAACAGCCAGCTTACGTTTGGAAGGTATGGCAAGACTGAAATGTGTGGTTCTGTGTGAGCAGTAGAGGCAGTGTCCGTGGTTAAGGGGAGAAGGGCCCTTTGTAACAACCATATGTTGTGCAGACGGTTCAAACAAATCACATCAGCGTAGTGGCGTGCCAAGGCAAAGAGGAGGGGAAAAGGGAAATGAGCCCATGAGGCAGGCCAAACGGAGGGTGCCAGATGACTTCTGTTGGAATATGCTTGTATGTTCTGACGCGGTTCAGGGACCCTGGCAATAGCGAATGGTTTGGTATGAACTGGCGGCCAAGGCGTTGAACTAAACAGCAACTGTTTTGCGCCAGTAAAGTGCTTTAAAGTAGCATGTCAGTAACATGCGAGCTAGTAGTTGAGCAGCTGACTTGGCGTTGATCCATAGTCAACCCCAGGGGTTACACGTCAAATCCCTATGGAAGTTACGCATATCATCAGAATGCAAACGACTGCATGGATTTTCAACAACAATCCAAAGCAAAGGTATTTTCCTCAAGTACTCACCACAAATATCAATCTGCGTGTACAACGTCTCGCCGAGTTAAGTGCACCAACCTTTACCTTTGAGCTATTTGGGGATACTCTCATCGGCCAACAAAGTAGAGCCCCTGCGAGTTGCTGCAAAATTGCTATCACATATCTCGATCTACCGCCCGGCCAACCCCAAAAATTTTCTGAACCCGCGCGCGAATCCGTTATGGAATAGGGTGTGACTTGCAAGCTGCTGGCCAAGAGCAGGAGTAGAGTTCCAATGGCATGTTTCAGCGAAAACGCGCTGGAGTGAGGGGTGCGTACCATGTCACCATGGGACAGTTTCCCGCGAAGCCCCGGGCCAGCCTCCAAAAGGAATAAGTCAAGAAGGCAATCGACTGCCCCAGGGCCGAGCCGGTCCAACATTTTGTTCTCCTTACCACCTAGCTCATCTCGAACCTCCGGCTCCAAAAGCAACCTGGGTGTACGAGAATCATCCAACTCGCAACGCAATTGTAGCAACCAAGGCAAGCCTGAAGTTCATCAACAATACTCCAAGCGGCACGACGTGTTTGAAAAGCAAATCGTCTCATTCTATTGCTCCGTGCGGAATCAATGGGATCGCTGATAACCACCTGCACAATAGTTCTGGGGATGTGGCTGTGGTGCATCTGGTCCCAAGCAGCCTCTCACCCAGATTTCATTTCGAAAATTCGGTCAATCAACCTACAATGAGCTTGTGGATATATACTGTGAATGTGTCGCTGGTCAAGCAGAACCTTTCCGATTGTTTTGAAATTCAAGAATCACTAATCAAAGTAGTTGGAAATTGTGAAGTTGTACACGAATGCACTCATTCTTTATATGAATACAAGTAGACGATAAGCTTGCTCGGGTTTCCAATTCCAGGTCTAGAGCCCATGCTAATGTTCCTTGTTAAACATTTTCATGCACTCAGACAGGACTCCATGCAGAGATTGGGAATCCACGCAATCAACTGATCTAAAAACGCCGCATCGGAAACAAATCACTGAGAAATCAGGAATAAAAAGCACGCAACAGGGAAGACAGGGGTGCGCGTACTGGTGCTTACTGCGCTGACCAAACCCGTCTAGGGTGGAGTAGTATTGGGATACATTGGCAGAAAGCATTTGAGGGGTGTGGTTGGTGACAGCAAACATGCGGCGGAGACACTGCTCCAAGGCTGGTAAAGCGAGCACCTGTACATAACACAAACATTGGCGCACACAAACCCAAAAAATTGTTGAACCACCGTTCAGAGTGATAATTGGTAAGAGCTGGTATGCTCACTTGCTGATCAAAGTTGACCTGCCAGGGCAGCGTGGGTTGCGACAAATCATCGGCCGATGCAGTTCCTTTCATGGTGGCTGTTTATCCGAATGGTATATTCGCTCGCTAATCGAAGATGACCCAGCAAGCCGGCATGGCCTGTGATAAATCTTCCGCTGACGGAATACCTATCTTGGTGATTGATTAAGGGGTTGTGGGATAATCACTCGCGTATTGATGATGACCGCCAAGCCAATATGGCCTTCGATACATCATCGACAAAGGCAGCCCCTGTCATAGGGATTGTGTATGCAGTTGGTGGAATTACTCGATAGTTGAGGATGACCCCCCAATCCAGCATGGCCGTTGATAAATTTTGGGCCGAGGCGGTAATTTACGCCGGGGCTTGAACTCTGGCAAGCCGCGGGGTCAAGCCGAAGCGGATTCAACTTGGTCACCCGGCATGGGCACACAAAACAGTTTCAATGGACAATTGGACGTACAACGGGCCCACACAGCAACAAGGATGCAATTCATTACAAGAGCTGTTAAATTCTCATCCGGGAGGGATCCTGGTGTCCCCGAATGGAGCCATGGAAAACAAGCCGCAGCCGTTCACAATCCCAAGGAGGCTTCGAGAGGTTCGGAACAGCAGTTTAGCAAATCGCACCCAGTACACTAACATGCACACTTGCAGAACAGGATCGCTTTAACAAGTTTCGTTATATCTAGTGGACCATCCACCAAAACGTCCTTAATATAGTTTGGACATGACCCGTGTGAATCAACGGTAAGGATTATCTGTCATTGTTGGACCATGTGCATCAATCATCAGATAATGAAACGCTGTTTGGCGAAGCCCATGTTGTGCTCATAGGAGACAGATTGACATGTGTGTTGATCCCGTGCTCCCGGCTGACCTTGTGGCTACTGATGTCCTGCACTGAAGATAAACGATTCTCCAAGAGCTGTTGTGTGTTTGCTTGTGGGAAGCAAAACAGGACCAGAAACGATGTGTTGTGGTTGCTGCCACGTTGTTGTTGGCATAGAATTATGTGGAACTGGTGCGTCCAGAGGGTGGGCATGTATCCATACCATGAACATGGCGGTATCTCCCAATGAGTACGCTGCGACAGCTGCATGAAGAGTAGGCTGGTGGCCGGGGGCAACAAAGGCAGAGTCCCAAATCAACGTCTGCATGGAACAGTCAACAACAGCATGTTCAACTGTTGAAAATCTACGATTTGAACTCGTAAACAAACCAAATCGGAACCAAAGTCCATGCGTCAGCGACGAAAGACACCAGTCTGCATGGATGCTCCATGGCTGTGGGGCTTCTCTCGGGAATAGCACTTGGTGAGCAGGGAATGCACACACACAAGCGAACGGCATTCAGGCACTTTCCTCAGAGCTCCTAAAAATGTGCTTCAAACAAAACGTTTTCCTCCTCACAAAGAGGTAAACACGAGTGCATGACAAGCAGGGACACTTGCACTTGCAGTGTGGGTGAGCTACACACACACACACACACACACATTTGGTGTTTATGATATACACTTGCTTGCACATGCAAGCAATGGTGTACACACCCTGCCCTGAGGGGTACGTACTGGCACAATCAGGTGGGGGGGCACATGATGGGGTTTGTATGTTGCTATACCCACGGGGGTATTGAAACACCAGGTCAAAAACAAAGGAGCAGAAACGAAAATAGGGTTGGCAGTGGCTTCTTACTTCAACTTTCGAGAGCTCGGCATTGGTCAGTGGTCTCGTAAGCAGTGCCTTGGGGGCATGTGCACGCATCAACTCGTCCACAGCATACACACTCCACAGTTTACGCTCGGGGGAGTGCGGCAGCGAGATAAGCAACAGCAACACCAGCGACGCGTACTCAACCCTGGTCTGCTTGCACACAAGTTCAATGAAGCCCCACCATTACCATCGAGAAATGACAAGAGCCGGTAACACCTCTCTTAGTTTATGCTTGAGCCAAAAGCACTGCCTCCAACTGGTCAAGCTTCGCCCTACTTTCTCAACCTCGCAAAATACCATGTTTTCTCAGTTTTCAGGACCCTAAACCCTGAATGGCAAAGTGGTTGTGCGCATAGGCCGTGTGATGGACCTGGACACGCAACGTTGTGGAGGCACCTGTATTTCTTCGCGGATACTTCGAAAATTCTGTCACTCGTCTTCATTGTATTTATCATTGCAATGGGCTCGTCGCCCATCAAAATCAGGCGTTGAAAACACCACCCCAAAGCGAACATGTGTCGCAGATGCAAGACGTATTGCTGGGGGGTGTATACCTTGCAATTGTAGAAGTAACACATGGAAATTGTTCACATGAATTTTCGATGTTTGGGCGCGTACCTGCTCGGGAGTTAGGAAGCCGTGCCAGATGAGATTCCTTAGGTTCAGGCACCGGGGCGAGAACAAAAGCTGCAGCCACTGGGCTCCGTCTATACAACGCAAAGCACCCATCCAAACCACAAAAAACAAAGGTCACTCTTACAAATTCTGTTTAGCCGACAATCCAGTTGTACTTCTTTCAGCTCTTGCCTGTTGATTGCATACCTGACATGTATTTGAGCAACAATCTGGTTGGGTAAGGATCGCAATGCATCGTTTTCGCGACGAGCAAGCAAACGCACACAAGTTTTTCCTATGTGGGCTGGTGAAAGTCGCTTGCAAAATGACGACACACAAATCTATCGCAATTGATGTAGACGCGCGTGCGAATGGCGGACACTACAGCTTTATCACGAGTTCAAGCTTGACCGCCAGCCCACCGGAGGTGCTAGTAGGATGGGCCCGTATAAAGATGTGGTGTGCATCTTAACTCACACTTTCACAGCATACTGCCCATTTGGCGATCGAGAACTCCTAGGATCATGTGAATTGGATGAGTACGGATTCATGCACATTGCGACGGAGTGTGCTATTGCGTGGAGGTAGATGTATGAAGGCCGGTGGGTAGACTGGTGTGCACGCATTTGGGCAAGGGTACATATCACCATGATCTGTTGATTGACAGATGTGGGTGTGGCATTCCTACCTACTGTGTTGCACTGTGGGCTGCTGCACATGCCCCAAGAGGAGTCATGTTGGCTTCCGCACAAAACAAATTGCATGGATCATATCTCCGTGCAATTGTCTTTCTGTTTCAATGTTGGTACACAGCCAATTGGAGATCCTCATAGCCATGGATTGACGCTTGTGATCTTCAACGCATAGACCTTTCAGGTCTTCCTAAACGCAAAGGTGTTGATTGAGTATACACACGCAGCACATTAAGTGGAAGTGCAAGTGGAAGAATTCAGGAAAGAGGAGTTTGCATGTTTCAGACATGATGGCGAGAATGCATAGGACACTATAGAATCATATCGGCGGTACAGATGCAGGATCACACATGCACAAAGCACGAAACATCAGCAGCACTCTCGCAACAGCAACATCGGTCCTCACTATCAAATTTGCATGGACGGACAGAACAAGTAAATTGATGGTTTCTTTCACAAGCGGTTGTAGTTGATTCAGATATATGTATTGCCATACTTGAAACTCGATTGATATCCGCAATCCAGCAGGAATGATGATAAATCCTCACCAGTCGAGGCAGCACTGGCCCATACCGGAGTGGAATGGTGCGACAAAGAAGATGCGAAGTGTAGGTCTCATAGCTAAAGCAAGCAGGAGACAATTATAAGCCATCAATGTGAGGACGTTGCAGAACCATCCGTAGGTTTCACGCGCATTCAAAAATCAAGCAGTTGCAAAGAGTATTCCAGAACTATGTTGTACAAATGCAGTGTGTACAACATAGTGCTGGAATACTGCACTGTGTCAATGTTGCATCCCCTTGTCGCTCTGGCCGTGAAATCTGCTGCTAGAACTGCAGATTATTTCTGAGAGGCTAATGGTGTTGCATGCCGGCGGCATCATGCCACTCGTCCAGTTGAACACAAATGAGTCTGGAAATATTCTGTGCATAAGAGCATTACTCTACAAATCGAACTGCTGATGTAGAATGGGAAGTACGTACGCTTTGGGAGGGCTTGGATGATTACGTCTGTTGCTAACAAGTCTTTCAAAATTGGCGGAGGCGGACCCAGGTCCGACCCGCTGGCTTTGTGATGATAAATGTCAAAAAGAGAGCGCTCCTGCTCCAGAGCCATGCACAGAAAGCGTCGCACAACTTGAGTACCTCTATTGGTACTTGAAACAAACCGTACAGATATCACCAAACAAAAAGTCAAGGTGTTCTGTATTTTTAAAACGACAACAAGTTGAAAGTTGCAACTCTAATGGCATGATATGGAAAAGAATTCAAACAAAAGCATTTGGTCTTGGGCAGCCGGAATGCGATGTCATCAAAGCGCTTCAACCGTTGAATTCTAGAGGTTATTGCACACAATTTGAATGATAGCGCCATCGGGCACTTTCCATACTGTCAGGAGAGAAACGTAATACAAATGAGAACACAGGATGTGAAGATCCTACAGAAAGGCTGATTGCCACATCATCACATATGACCAGAGAAATGTTGAACACAAGCGGATGCAAACAGCATTTGGTGAAGACGGTGCTGGGCTGCGTGGCCATTGGAGTGCCTTGCAAGCCACTTGAGGTGAAGGGTGCATGACAAGTGCGGAATGCTGTCAGAATTCCAATTTACCACCACACATGGAAGCATTGGAATTCTGAAAGATTTCTGTTTGAATTCTGCCAGAACTTAAATAATATCAATACCCAGCGCACCGCTGTTATTAATCGTGCCAGGTAGAAATTAACGTCACCACATGGCAAGCTAGCATGAATGTGCGCCTACGCAACAACCAGGCACCAGTTTGTGGCATGAACACAACTGCAAGTCAAAAAAACAAGAGTGCTCTTCGGCAGCTGCCTGCAATCCAATCATCATGGAACTTGGATTTTGTTAAGGCTCCTCAATTGAACCATCAGGTTTTCGAGATGAATGGCTCATAACAAATCGAATGTAAATGATGCTTTCAGAGGGGCTGACCACACAACATCTTGAAAAGCACCCAGCTTGCAGAGAGCTTAGTACTGCTGGCACCGAAAACGTAACGAAATTTTCTTGGTTGTCCTTACCATGAGGCTACATGACAGCATCAGTGAGGCGTAGCCGTCGCCACGCGTGTGTATGCGAAACAGCTCCACAATTGCACTGCTGTGGCTTCGCCCATCCACCAGTCCCGATACCACCTCCCTGGGCTCGCAAACACCACCAAAGGGAGCACAAAAAAAAATCAAACAGGACGTGAATATTGCAATATCATCAGCGCCAGTGTGGAGATGCTTGCTTCTAGCCTTTTGCGAATCATGAGTATTCTTTTTCTGTGTAGATTGGGTTGAAAAACACAATATCTCAAATCCGTAAAAAGATATTGCGTTTCTTTCAATTGTGGGTGCGTTGCCTCAAGGCGCATCTATGGAACTAAATATGGAGCTCGAGCCTTTGTTCAGCCTAGGCTAGACATCTTGGCCATTGACTTTCTTCTGTCCTTGCAGGTCATGAGAGCGTCTATCTCTACATGTCAGTTCAAAATGCAAGCACATGCAAGCACGCACAAAGGAGGGTCCCAGCGTTGAAGGTGCTTGTGGGCTGCGTGCGCCAGCCTCTGGGAACATAAAAACATCTCGTTTCATCGTGAGTCCATGCTGAACACAGATGCTCGTGTTGTACTTACTCCATTACTTACTCCGTCATGCTGTACTTTCTCCAGTAAACATGGAACTGTACCGTTAGTCTAAATATGAAAATGTCTGGGTCAGGTCTTTGCCAATTGAAGGATGATTGCAACCAAGACTCTGCAGCCGGAACATTCCCCCAAGCAGTCTCCTTCTTGCACACATCATCAGCGCTACCACAAGCGCAAGTATACCAAGCACTATCCTGTAAAACCTGTGCATGCGAAGGCACACCTCACTGATAACTCTGTGAACGCGTGAAACCGCGTCGCTTGAGTCAAGCACTTAAGATCCATTCCTTCACAAGGTCACGCTGAGAATCCATGGAACCAGTGGAATTTCTTCGACATCATATAGGACCCTAGGAGACACATTGTGTCATCCCCTTCTGAACACTTGGCCGATACATGTACATTCGCATGAAATAAACTTACGAACCGCATGAGATTCAAACTTGGGCACCAGTCTCCGTGCAAGAGACGGCCTGTTGTTATCTTGCCTCAATACTCGATTGTAGACTTTTGGACCACCAGTTTTCGTGGTGGTTGTTAAGGCGAGGTATGATCGCTTGCGAATCAAAGACGACCTGCCAACCAGCATGGCCTTGAAAAAACCATCGGCCAAGACGGTACCTACCCATGTTGGGACTCGAAATCAAGTCTAACGCGTAGGAAGCCGTCGTCCTTCCAACTTGGCCACCCAACATAGTCAACCAGAACATTCATGTTCAATGGACTTCGTCACAAGTGCCAATTTATGGTGGGATACCAGTGTCCGTGAACAGATTTTTGATACATCTCCAAGGACCTTTGGCGTATGTAAGCTGCCAAGCCCGTCGGCCTGCAGCATCTTAATCTCTCCAACCCTATTGCGGGGATTAAATAGACAGCATACATATGGACATGACCTATACCCAGAGGGCAGGGAGCGAATATGAATGTGTCCTTGTGATAGCATTCCATGAATGACAAAGCGGACTTTGCAAAGAAATTCATACTGCAACGAGCAGCCTCGTGCCATAGGCATCATGGTGGTTGCCATACATGGATGTATAGCGCAAACATCCCAAAACAAGCATGGAACGAGAAATAAAAATTCATTTATGATACATGATTTTGTATGTATCATACATAATTTTTTCATGATACATACAAGAATTCATACATAACACTTAAAACAAAAATAAACACATATACACACACCAAACATAAACAATCAACCAAACAAC
>NHOP01001352.1:0-11092 GCA_018697155.1 Pyramimonas parkeae | reverse complement strand
ATAATCATTCAGCCAGAATGTGAGGTGATGGAATTCAAATATATGAACAGTGATGTGGCTACCTGCCCAGCAGGTAAGGGCCATCTTCCAATTGTCTAATGTATGCAAATAGCAAACATACAACAGATCGATTGGGATACAACAGTAGCCATTGGTCAAATCGTGTAATCGCTGTCACATGCTGACTTTGTTGTGGAATTCATGGGTGTGTTTTGCGAGGTGGACGTTTGATTCGCCAAGGACATGCAGGAGAAAGAGGGAAAATGCTGGATATTTCAACAACAACCATTCCATGTGGGAATGTTTTTTAGCCGCTAACGCTCCGTCAGTATGAGGACAAAATACATGGGACAGCGATATGCATCACACCATGGCGAATTTAATTCATTTGACACTAGTCAATAAACTCTCACGGTATTTTCCACTTACAGGTGTGAAGAGATACCCCTTGGAAATTGGCAGGGGCAGCGATAAGGCTGGGGATAGATGTTGCCCATAACCAACCCTCCATCATGAGGGCACTCGCTGTTATCCTGATTCTGATCAGTCGATCTACAACTGGTAGGCCATTTGCGCAGTAGCTTGAAAAGCCCCACATATTCACGGGCGTTTGCCCAATGACGTTTGCGTACTTCCAATGTTCTCCGATTGTGTGGTGCTAGGAACTCAGATGCACTGAAGCAAAGACACCACGCGTACACGACCTAGAACAACCTCAGGCGATCGAATTTGGTTAATTGGATAGCTATATCCTGATTCCGACCCGAGATGTCATTGGTTCGGATCCTGTGAGAAATTTAAACATGGACAACTGGAACATTGGTACACTGGTATCAGAGTCTTGGCTGAGGTCCTACGTTGGAGGGGTGAGGAATATAGTGCAGGTACGCTACAAAATAATCTGGAATAATCGAAGACCATCATGGTGAATTGGAAGCCACTTTGCTTCCGACCCGAGAGAGGCCACGAGATCGAATCCTGGGTGGTGCGGGAGTTCGTACATGGAAAACCGGCGGGTTGTTGCACTGGTATCATCACCACTGCTAAGGTTCTTCCCTGGGTGGATGAGCAGTGTAGTGCAGAATACCACATGTAGTTGATCATCTCGAATGATTAGAGTCGATCGCCTTTGCTGCAGTGGATCGCCACCCCGCCTCCGACCCGAGACCTTACGAATTAGACTCTTGCATGGTGCAGAAATTCGAACGTGGACAACAATAGAAATGTTTCACTGATATCAGAGCTATGGCTGAGGTCCAACCCAAGGAGGGATGAGGAATGTAGTGCGAAGAGACTACATGTGCACGATAATCTCGAAATATCTTGGCTATTTCGAACATGAACAGCCAAAGAGATCTTTCAACGGATGGGATCTGGGTACCCATAAAATGATAAACCCATGTGCAAATAGTGTCCAGGCGACCTTTTTTGAAGACGCTTGTTGTAATCCAGAAAAGCTCTTTAGATGTGAAAGCTATAGCCAAACCATATTTGCGTTTTGAATGCGTTTCCAATGAACACTTTGAGCGTCGATGAGAGCCACAGCTCATGTCCCTAAAACGACAACCGCCTATGAAACACACAAATCCTCATTTGTGTATTCTGGTAGGCTTAGGCTGGGTGGAATGACGTGCCTGCTATAGTTGTGAGCTTGAATACTAAATCCCCAATAAACCACAATTTGAACACTAGAATTGCAACACGCACATTGCATAGTGGCTGCTACTTTTAATCGGCACATTTGAATTAATCTTCCAATTGCTTTTGTGCTTATGTAAGTGCACATCTCATGAGCCATGAGCAACACGCCCATGTGTTTCTATCGCGATGCATGTTTGCGCAATGCCAGAGCTAACGGCTCGATACACAATCAAACTGCATGGTTTTTAATGTCCTGATTGCACACATGAAATCTATACACCTCTACAATAACAAATCAACTGCACCATTTCGTAAACTCAGAGCATCATGGTTCTGAGAACGAAATCCCTTGTTGGCGAGATGTTCAGCCAAAGATCGGGATTTGTGTATTGGTCAATCCATGCTGACATATCACACAGAGCCGCCTCCCTGTCAATTCGGAAAACAGTAAGCACATCAGGACCTGCTTGTAACGCGAGACTGTTTGGATTTAGCGACAGCGACAGCGGAAGGCTCCCCGAGGCTCGCGCAAGAACCATATCATTTCTGAGAATGGTGTTCTGCCACAAATCTCCGACTGCGTTGCAAACAAATGTCCAGTCGATCGGGCATACAAGCATGCAACCCATTGCTACAATGAAAAGCATGTTCGCAGCCGAAAGCCAATAAAGAAGATCACCCAATCGCATGCGATGTGCCTTTCTCTCTGATGTTGGTAATCTGGAATGGACATTTATAAGTTCGTCCATCAATGCATCAGCACACCTGCCAAAGTATCAGATACATCCATAGACTGCCTCTCATGAGCCAAAGATCAAAGTGTTCTTTGCAGGATCACAGCAGACGTGACGTGCATGATTTTTTGTGCAAACAAATAGCGACGTTTTGAAACATGCAAGTAATGCGACACAAGAGTTACACTTTTTGCAACCCTCATTGTGCAGGCAGAGCTCATCACTGGATTTCTCATGCAACCATGCTGGCACACGTGTGCAACCAAACATGCACAATGTGCTATTTGACACTGAACGCCTGGATGAACAGTCCCGTCTTTGGACATCCCCAATGAATGACAGCACAGAAAAAGGGCGAGATTTCTCAGGCTGCAGCAAAGTTTCGTTTTGATGTTTGTGCCTAGCAACATAAACATCAACTCCATTTGAATCCATCCATAGGTGCTAACAAACAGAGCTGTGGTGCGTTGTATATGATAGCAAATTTGATCCAACAATCAGCTCTCCTGGCAAATGATATTGTTCATCACTAAGCCCAATCATGTACGAGCATCTAGCAGATTCAAGGGCTAATGTTCATAAAAGGCCTGTGATTCACCCATATCTCTCCAGATTGACGACCAGATTGAACAACTCTAGCCTTGTAGGCGTTTGTGCAGATATGCATCCACAACAAAGTGACAGTTCTAGGAATCAGACCAGTAATTGCATGGCAGTTACAGGCACCTACCCTTGCCATTGGGTAAGCTCGTGGTGAATACCGTGATAGTAGTCGTGCGTGTTGGTGAAGGTCTGCATAAGGGATCCGACACTTTCGTTGGTCATGGCCGCAGTGTTGATCATCTGGATAACTGCATGCCGTATCTGCTGTAAAGGCGTACTCTGATCTTGTGCAAAGCTAGAAGCGCTTGGAAGGGAGCTCCAGTTGCTCTGCCAGCACAGCAGACCCCAAAATGGTATGCGAAATTAATAACAAAAGCATATCAGAATTGTGCTGTAGTAGCACATCATCATCCTCTGCACCTAGCACATGATGAATGAACACAGCAATCGTAATCGCAGTATGTAAGCATTGCGTATGTTGTCTGCGTGTCTGGGGCTCAACAAGAAGTATCCATGCTGTATAGTGAATGATAGGAGCCACTGCTGCAAGTTACCACTGCAAGCCTATAAAAGTGATTTCTTGAAACAGGGGCTGAACTACTCAGGTATAACATCATAGTCCAGAGTCTTGCGTACCTGATCAGAAGAAACCTCCTCCAGAGCTTGAAATGCTTCGATCTTGGGGCTTTGCAGACCCACGCCGCAGCTAACCGCCTCATTTTCCGCAATCGCTTGCACACTGGTGTGGGTCATAATCTCGCAATCCAAGAGACTCAGCAAGTCATCGTCGGATTCGCGTTTGCTTAGCCAGCAATTACAATCACACTCCGTTAGCCAGTGGCCGCACTCGCAGTCGCACCAGTGGTCTTCAGATACTGAGCAGGCAGAGTCCCAATCCAAAGATATGACGTCGTCTTGAGAAAAGGCAAACATTTCGTCCTGTACACAAATCTTGGAGTTGCGAGTCTTGTCGCAGTCTGCCTCAATAGCTGCGGCTGCGGCTACAGCATAACGTCGAAAGGCATCCCAATCAATCTGCGTGTGAGTATCTTGCTCAGAGCCCTCGTAGAGAATGTTGGAGTATGTCTTCACGCTCGCCTTTGGAACCAGTATCTCCTCGCTGCAAAATGCACAACCACCACAATTTGCATTTGTTTTGGCCTTGAGCACGATGATCGCTGAGAGACAGGGGGGTGCAGCATGGAGGCATTCCGGAAAGCATTCATGCAGCTATCCCATCTTTGTTTGGCAACCACAACAAAGCAAAACACAGCAATGACAGCATATTCGAATGTGCCTTTAGCAGACGCACCTTGTGAAGCTTGTGCACAATGAAGAAGGTTCTGAGATGGATTGCGGGCACGGCAGGCACAGCTGGCCACTCGCGTGCTGACTGAAGTATTCCATGCGCCAGCTGTTGTTGGTATCCAGGAAATACCCAGCAGTCTGTGCAGCCAGCGTGGGAAGATCACACACACACAAAATCATGAGCGCTGAAAACAGCATTTCGTTTCATCAAGCAAGTCGAAAAATGAACGTGAGGCGAGCCACAACTTCGCGTTGTTTCGACCGATGATGTTGCACACAGACGCAGCTCTCACAGCATGTTGTCAGTGTGGGAAGGGCTTGACAGTGCGAGCTTGTACCGGGAGAACACGTGTTCAATTGTGTGGAAGTATTTGAGTTTTCTGCAGTTGTGGGCAAATCAAGTGCAATGGATAGGACTTTAGGTGCGCACAAGCTTGTTCATTCTATTGTTCTTCTTGGATCAAGCATGAGGGGATTTATGATTTCATGCATATTCTGGAGTAGCAGAATATGAGCTTGATTCATATTGTCTATGAATCTGTGTTGAAGATTTCTGCAAATCAGGTGGCTCAATGTGCCTAGGTCATCGAGCGTATGCTGCGTTCGAATGAAAACAACATACAGGTCGAAATTGTGTTGAAGTGTACACATTTCATGCATATTCTGGAGTAGTTTCGTGCGCATAGTTGATAGTGCACTTAAACGGTGCAACAGATGATCCTTTTATTCGTCCATGCAGGTTCAAATGTAATTTCTGTATCAACCAGACAACCAGGAAAGGAAACAGAGCACAGACATCTATGTCGCAGCATCATTCTGACAGATGTTTATCAATTATGTTCACAGCAAACCACCCGTGGCTGCAGTTTCATTATATCAGTATGAGAAGATCATACATACTCCATGGTGTGCCAGGAAAACCAGAAACCCTGTATAAGGGGACTCAACTCATAGATAGAAAAGAAACCAGCTGCTGCTCTTGAAAAAATTTCCAGTACAGCCCAGCGTACATGACATGCACACAAAGGCCACTCGCCTTGTTTACTTGCTCGGAGCGCTAATGTTGCAGGCATGGATGTTGCTCCTTTTCAATGAGTATTTAATTGTGGTTCGTACAGTATTTTAAGCAACCATGTGTCTGTTGTAGCAAAAAGAGATATGAACGTGCAAGAACACAAGAATCCTGCCTCGCACCTCTGCATTGTCTTTGTTCAGGACAATAGACTCCAGTCTGTGCACCTGCAGCGAGTCACCACGGGTGAGCATGCGTATTAATTCCAAATGGATGGAATTTGGCTATACGGTTTTGTTCAATGCTTTTAGTGGTAATGCATTGTCTTTTCTATATGCACTATCCTGTCTAAGCTTTTGCAAAAGATTATCATAATGGTGATGTTGTCGACCATGTGAAAATTCTACAGCGCGCCTTGGCCTGCAATGGGTGAATCCAATTGGCAAGTCATATATCACCAAGAATAACGTCACTTTAACGAATCACAATGGATGTACATTGGAACTTCAGATAACGTACATAATTTCTACAGTCCAAGCCAAAGATGGAGATGTCCACAAGAGAGTAGACAACTACCAGTCAGTAGGACATGCGGTTTTCCCTTTCGAAATTGCACGGCAAAACCTGTCAAAAACGCACGTCAAGGTGGGACTCTTCTAATGTATATTGACATGGTAGATCAAATGTCGTTACACACTTAGCGTGGAATCGCTGAGGCAAGGATTTGGCTTGAGCTAGAGTACGATATGGGATAGTCCTAATGAAAAACTAAGCACTGAAAATCATTTGCTCTTTCACACAATACAAGTGTTGAATCTGATGGGTGTATTACAATCTGAACATTACCCCCATTAGCTTGAATGAGTGCCACTGAGAAATCACACTCATTGGAATTCATGTACGTTTGATGGGTTCATTTATTGCAAGCTCATTGACACAGGTGAATGCTTTTAACCATATTGCACCAGAAGTGGTGAGAGTCCTTTTCATGTGAAGCAATAGCATCTTCGTACCTGATAGAGATGAATGTAGTGATAAAAACATCAAGATACACTTGTGTCAGCGTCGTTTTGACGTTTGACGCAATATCAATTGCCGTGGATGCTGAAAATCAATTTTCTCATGCATAGCCAACATGGAAATTGCAAGTTTCATTTAGGTACCATGTCCTCCAAGACACGTCAGCGTCTCGACTTTAAGACTGTGACAGCCAGTGAAGGGCAGCACACATATATGGTGGCGCCAGCAAACGGAGTATGTTGTAGACATCCTTGTTCAGGATATCACATGCAGTTTAAGAACATATTGTGTGCGGCAAGGTGACTTACGCAGCAGTCATCCATATCAAGTCTGTTGGCAATAGCACCCACACAAGTTGCATAATCTTACCGCGCTTTCTAGGAGCTCCTTGTGCGCATTCAGTGTCCTTGTTCTCTTCTGCTCGAGAGACAATTTGGACTCTAAGTCCGCCACCCGGTTGACCAGATTCACCATCATCAGCTGTCTGCAATTCCAATTGTCAACAGTGAATACGTTCTGGGATTCAACCCGGGGTCTTTCTTGCTGGAGATCTGTACCAATGATATGACTAACCACATGCACAGTAAGACCAATCGGCTTTTGTTGTATATTGAGTACATAAGGATTTCACATTCATGGGATTGAGTGATCATGGGAAGTATTCTGGCAAACGCACCCTTCAGTGTGCTGAAGTACTGACAACCATTGAAGCTATCAAACTGATGGTGCATATGACACTGTTGCCATTATTCCAGCCACAAAGTATCAGCGCAACATACCTGCTGAATGCATGTTGTTCAGGGGGATCGTGCATGTGCAAAGAGCTCACAGAGTCCCCATCTTTCCACTGATGAGTGCCATTGAAATCAGAAATGCTTGACTCTTCCAGGTGTAATGCTCCGTTTTCATCAGGCACATCAAGAGCGCTCAGAACTCGTAGACCCTCGAAAAGCAGCGTCTCCACCATGTCCACCATGGTCTTGAAGTCTTCGTGGTATGGAATCATTTTAGGTTCATCCTGGCTCAACGCAATGTTGTCGTTGCACATTTTGTCACTGCGAACAAAGAAACTACACGAAAACATCAGAAATGCTGTCATGTATAGCCCAAATCGGTTTCAAGTTTCAGATCGATACCCACTGGAATCACTCTTATCTATCTAACCAGATGCATATCGTTTGGAGAGCGTGAAGATACCATTGCGTATATTTCCATCGCGCTAGCACCCGCGGTCTCATCCTTTGAGAACCTCAATTGGCTGCTAGATAACGTTGAGCAAAAGAATGCTACATGAATGATTTTGGAAATGCGTTACGATTCCGTTTCATTTTCCGTACACAAGTTGCTACAACCGCATTACTCACTACCTACGACCGTCGTTCGCCGTGAGCTTGGTCGCAAAACTCCCACGTTCCCATCGGAAACCAAGTACGCTGGATTCCTGCGATTTCCCATATATCATTAACCCTATCAAGCTGTCGAGAAATCATTTACCTTGGCAGCGAAAGCACCGATAGTGCACGTGTGGTGAAGTTGCGTGTTTTGCACTGTCGCGGTGAGATATGAGTGGTCGTGTGGCCTTTGGGTGCTTTGAGTTTGCGCTGTAAACACCTCCACATATATATACTCGAATCGGCCGCGGATTGAAATATGATGGAAGTCTCATTTCGGTGATTTGACAAGGCCCTGACAATGTTTGTCGAAATAGGTTGCCAAAGTAGACGACGGGATAGCGGGAGGAATATGCAAAACCAGTGATTACAGAACTACTTTAGCGTCACGCGTCTCCGAAACCATGCGCGCTATTGGAAAGGCGATTGCAATTCGCAGTTGAACGCAATTTCGAAGATCGCAAGAAGGAGGGAGTTGTCACTCTCCCTTCGACTGAATTCAATATACGGTTACGTGCGTAGTTTCCGGCCATCCGAATAGGGCGATGTTTGACCGGTGGGGTCTGGCTCATGTGCGACAACTCTCGGGCTGTTGGTACAGATTGGTAAACGAGTTCGATTCAGGCCCGGCACCTCAACCTGAGGGCTACAAGGCGAAGTGGCCAACAACTGCACCACTGGCGATCGGCTGGCTGAAACCATCCGTGAAGAAAGAACTGAATATCGTTTGCCCCAGCAATTCGCCGATCCAGCCATTTGGCTCTATCACGTTCCACGGAGTGGATCGTATCCTTCGTTTCAAGTGGCCTTGCCTCCACCCTACCCATGTAGAGGGGCTAGCGTCCAGAAGTCGGCTGGATATGCGACTTGCCCGAGTTCAAGCCCGTCATGGCGGATGAGAAATCGTAGGCCATGCTAACTTGGCGGATCCTCTGAGAGGGCGGGAGATTGAACTCATCCACTGGAAAATTGTGTGATGATGACCAGCGATTCAACCATACTTGGTGTCTGTACCAGTCTACAGGAGGGCAAGCATACGATAAACTGAACTTTGGAATCACCAGCATTCATGGTGGTTGCTAAGGGCGGTTGGTATTATCAATCGCTAGTCGAAGATGACCCGCCAGCCAGCATGGGGGATTTGATCGTGAAATCATTAGCCGAGGCAGTACCTGTTCATGTCGTGGCTCGAATACTGACCTACAGAATCAGTCGTGGCCCTTACCACCTAGGCCATCCAGCTTGGCGTACGATAAATTGGAATTCACAGACGCAGCAATGGTCCTAGCTTGGGTGCCAACCGGTGCTCGTCTCCCAATCTCGATGAATCCCCGTCCAGTAGACGGACATGGGCCTGCACTTAATGGCATGAAGCGATGAAACGCTGGCTGAGTTAAGGACCTGCAGTCTCTTGTCTGTCCCCGGGAAACTGTCGAGATGGGTGGTCAAATGGGGTGTAAACTGGTGTATATCTTTCCGCACGTTACATACATCTGTTGAGGTGAAGATCGGTGGCTAAGATCCGAACAACTAGGGCACGTGGAAGGAGAACATGCTACATATAGGAGGTGAGGGTCGTTCTCACCCTAATTATTGGGTGGATTACAGCGGCAGACATGGACCGGTGCTCGGGATCTACATGGGCATGGTTTTCCGACAGCGCATCCCATGATCGAGAATTTTTCAACCATTCCGCCCGTTTTCCAGTGGGAGATGACGCTGAGTGTCCTGGATGTACGCGAAACGCAGTTGAATTTGTGCGCGATGCGTTCGCGGTGGGTCCGGTCTACGCGATCTGGGTCGAATAGTATTCCCAAGTGGTTTGACGGACATTCCCAATTAACTCCCGGCTTCCGAGAGACGAACTGGAGGTAGCCGAGTGGGTGTAGGCTATTCGACCAGAATGTACAGGTATCCTTGAACAAAGTTCCTACCAGCCACACCTCCCATTGGCGCAGAAAACCCGATGAAGCGCGAAGCGTGTTACGCCCCGTTCATCACAACCAGGACTTGGGGCACGGACAATTTTCGGCGAACCTTACAACTTGGAGTGGCAGTCTGGGAAGTAGCGTTACATTATTGAAAGACCATGTCGCGTGGCCTAGCTAGTTTGGAAAACATTAACTTGATACGTTGTTTGCCCGAGCTTAAGCCCCGCGATCGATAGGAACTGCGCCGGCCGATGAATGAACCAAACGCAATGTTGGCTTGGCTTGTCGTTTTGATGGGCTAATATTTTTCAATCGCCAGAACCTTCACTATGAAAAGTGGTGTTTCACATCGCCACAAATACATCTCCCCACGCGCAGCAGATCGTCCGTAAAGCCGCAATGTAAGCGTAATGGGGTACTGTCGCCTCCGCGACTTGATGTCTCGATTGATAGGATTCAGATCCGAATTCTTGATCGCCAAAGATTCTGCCCTAGATCTACGGATGTAGCGTAGTTGGAATCGACGGCCCCTACAATGTTTGTGGAGATGCTGCAGTTTAATGCAAGCGATTGGAAAATACGGACAATTATATGGAAACCGAACAAAGGATCGTTATGCGAATTGTCACTCCACCACCCGTGTGTCGGGCTCCTCCCTCCTTGATCGTTGGCACTGGCTGTCGAGCACTGTACGAGCGGGGTAAACCAAGGTGGTTTGCGATTGCTTGTCAGATAAATCTGGTGGATATTGATCCAAATTCGCAACTGTCATGGGGATGTAGAGAAAATTCCAGAACAAACACGGATTAACGCACGCTTACGGCGCGAAATCAGAACGTGTGCTTTCGCCATCGCACCGGTTGGGCATCGCACTTCATCCTATTTCGATGGTGGGCGGCTCGAAACCCAACGTGGATGAATCATTTTCAGGCGAGACTCATCATGATTGGCTCATTTCACGTGTTCCAGAATCCCAGCTTACGTAGGTAGATTTGCGCGGCCTAGTTGTGAGTGTCACCACAACCACCTGGGAAAACGGAGCGCTGAGATACAATTCGTAGTTGCTCCACTTCCGGGTGTTCGCAAGAAGCATTACGTGCGATATTGAATTTCGCATAATATTTCGCTTGATCATGGCTCAAACGATCAGCGTCAAGGGTGATCGCCTGCATGAGTAACGGAGATTGCCAAAGACTGGTTGGGCTGTCTAGCACAGCTAACATGCCCAGGTAGCCTGCTACTCGCCACCGAATGATCGGCAAGATGTTCGTTGGTTTCTGATGAAAAGTTAAGTTTTCGAGCTATGCGCGAGTGTTCAAGACTAGAGTCAATCTGATTGTATTCAAAACACCCTAGAAGTGCTCAATGTCGAAAGTTACTGCAGTTGCCAACCCACAAGATCTTTTCCTGTTGGCAAGGGGAAACGTTCCATGCACGCTTGCAGATGCGAGA
>NHOP01001351.1:0-11095 GCA_018697155.1 Pyramimonas parkeae | reverse complement strand
CAACTGAGCCACCCGACAGGACATGCGCTACAGAATATGCACTGTCTGCACCACATTACATTCAGATACCACTTTGAACGATCCATCTGGTAATGCAGATAAGTATCTATGGATTTTTCATGCATTGAGGCCTTTCATGCCCCTAAGGCTTCATCATCTTGCAAAAATGAAGAACGATGATCACGACACAAAACACACACGAGAAGTAGAGGTATGCAAGATGCCGCAGTACATGCAGCAGCAAGAAGAGCAGACTCGACGGCTGCTCCAGAAATAGAGGCATACGCAATTCTCTCCTCTCATTGGTTCATGGATTGAGGTTTGACGAAATGTATCAGCCAGCAGCATCTTTCCAACTCAGACAGGAAATGAGATGCAATCAGAGCTCCGAGTTGCACAGCATATCCAACACTCTTTCCTAGAGGAAGGAAACTCCAACATCAAAAAGTGTGACACATGACTTCCCATGCATAGTGTTGTTCAAAGCGGATTGATGACGTTGCGTCGTTTGTCCGAGTGCTGTTCCTAGCTGAGGTCACAATCAGCTCATTGTGTAAAACTAATTTCATTTGCTGTATAAGTCGAATGACAATATACCTCGCTTGTTGGCCAAAGGCTGAAAACACCCGCCTTGCGAAATGATTATAGACAAGAGCAAATGTCTAGGACATATCGGGTCTTGAACATCAACCCTTCCCATAAAGAGTGATACCCCCAACATCTATTCCTCAGTATGTTGTCGAATGAAACTTCAACATGTGACTGCACCCCTTGCATCAAATAGGCTGGTCAAGTAGACAATGCACATCCGCCTACTGCGTCCTTCTGCCCTTGTCGCTTTGAGAGCGAACAATGATGACACATTGAATGTGAGATCAAACGCAATGCAGCACTCAATTTTTTTCAACCATTCACAGTGCGTACTTCTATCAGTTGCCCAACAAACCACATGTTTTTAATGAAAGTAATGAAGTATGATTAGCTTGCCGAGCGAATCCACGACAACACTCTCAAAACGCACACAACAGCCCAGCGCCCATCTTGACTGCTGGAAACAGCTGAAAGCAAAAACATCATTGCGTCTCGCAAGGACAGTGCGTGTCCATTGATCACACTGCGGCTGGTGCAACTCTCGCATGAAACCCCGACAGTAAAGGGTGCACGAAGTGAGTTTAAAACATGTTGTACGATATCTTCCGACACACGTCCACTGCTCTCAGTGGCAAACCCCTGCTTGAAATAACTCTGCAAATCCAAAGTTCCCCGTTCATTCCTGATTGAATCTGCAATAGTGTGATCTTTGTGGAATGCTTTCGATGTTTAGTCAGCACACCACATAGATATAAAGCTTGGAGGTTCATGCAGATCCTTTTGCTTTGTACTGACGTACCACGTATCCACGTTGACCCAGGCCGGCGGAGGCAATGAAAATACCAACCCATTGCTGAGATGAAGGCATCTTGCGAAGCACTATGATGGACACGATCGCCGTCAACACGAGACCTGCAATAGCGTGCAGTTCATGCGCACGTTGTGAGAATAGTCATCAACTATCAAATTGTAAGCAACGACACTGGTTCGTGCATTGGTATTGCGATTTCGCAGGCGGAGCCTCCATATGGCTTCGAAAACAAATTTGTTGTAGGTGGTGTTGCGACTTCTCGAGCACCACCTACAAAATCGCCTCCCAAATTGCTGTCACCAATGCCAACTGGAAGTGACTCAGATTGACCTGCCTCATGTATTGTTGAACTCATATATCCGCCAAGGAGAAATTTTTTGAATCACTTCCACGCATCTACGACACATGCTTTTCATTCCTGACACAGCATTCACGCAGGAACACACAAACACACCCGAGGAGTAGACAATCTGATACAGGGCCACGCCAATCTTTTCCACAGCTTGTGTAACTACTAGAAATGCCCCGACATGGCACATCCCGATGGCAGTAACAAAAATGCTCTGCTTGGTCGTGAGCGGCGGCGCGCGTACATTCCGCATCTTCCTCATGGCCATAAGATAGTGACCCATGTACTGCACCCATACGTAAAGCTGCGCCCACGCATCCAAAGGGCATGATTAGAGTGTTAAAAAAAATGGCATGAGAGAAGCTCCTCAAGTTGTACATCATCCAGCAAGTTTGCGAAAAAAACATGAAGTACATCTTAGGAGGTCGCACTAGTTTCAGAGTTTCGAGTGTGTCTTTCTCAAAATATCAACCATATGGAACTTAATGTACGATTCAATTTCTGTTTGGTCAATGTCAACACCGAGCAAGGGTTGATGATTACCTATTGAGGAATATCCGCATACTATCCTTGCACTTCGATAGTTTGGAGAATGCTCAAGAGCGTCGAGCGGATCGATGCTCAAGAGCCTAGATCCGATGACACTAACATCGACATGTGGAAAACCTAAGTCCTGTGTCGTTATGGTGTGCTTAGAGATGTTTTGTATTCAGCTTGGTGACCCGGATGAAATCGTTTGACGCTAGCAGCATCACACAAACACCACCACCGAGTATGGAGGATGGGCTTGCAAACTAAAATGCGATACAGTGATGATCGTATCTATCAATTGAAACTATGCTGATGACTGTCATGATATTGAAATCATTGTGCAAGTCTTTTTTTTCCCCAAATCGACCTGTTGTTGTTTTCATCTACACATGAGCGCTAGACAATACATAATTGTGTTGTGTAGCAGCACATAATTGATGCTTAGTTGGTAAAGAGTTCATATCAGGTCGTGAGTTCCAGTAACGTGGTGGGAAGTCTTTACCCTGTTGGATGATTTATCATAGACCATGCTGGCTCGCGGGTTGCCGCAGACAGCGAGTGATCATGCCTACACTGTTGGTATGCTATGTGATGGTTCAACCTTGCTTTTCATTCATCACAATTTGAGCTACATGCGTAAAAGCGGAGGTACCTGAAATTCACATCCGTGACGATGATAGAATGACTAAACGATGATAGCTCGTGCAACATTTAAAATTTTTACACAATCAAATCCTTGTTATGATCTCATCACAATGATCGCCACTGATTCCAGAAAGCAAAATACATGAAATCATAAGAAGATGAGGAATGCACATTAGGGGTAAATCCGTAGTGTAAAGCAGTGGAGCGTGCAGCTATGATGGTTTATCAACAATTATTCTCAGAATTATGAAAAACTTTCGAGCTAAGCTTGTCTTGAGGAAAGGGTTTGCAATATGGAACATTGACGCTTGAATAGTGGCTCATTGCCACTTTGTGCATGGTTAAGGGCAACACTCAACCATACTCATCATTGCGCGGCGAGGGATCTATCGTAAGGGAAATTCAATTAGCGCTCAAGTGAATACTAAAATTACGACATACCGAACAGTCTGTAAATTAATTCGGTGTTTCGCAAGTTCAATACTTGTACGAAATCGTTTAGGTGGCGGGGGTGGCATACCTGCGCAGAAGGGTGTATACCATGATTGGCGAAAATCTGCTGCAGAAGCGATAGTGCAGTTCCTGTACACAGCAGAAGGCTCATGCACGTCAGCGCGTTCATGTCGAAGGCTGAGTTTTAGTTGGTGGACTTGCCGGTTGGTTGCTCTCTGCAGCTGCAGACAAGAGAGGGACGATGTGACTCGTCTTTCCTGAGGAAAAACCAAATACTGCCTCAAATCTGGGTTTTATCTCATAAAAAACCCGACGCGAGGTCGGGTATATTTAGGAATTCTGAAACGTGGTATCATAAGTGCCAGGAGTTCCTTTCTCTGTTGCATTTGGTATGTTCAAAGCATCACCGAACTCGTCACCAAGTCCGTGCGCTCGTACGATGTGAACATTGCTCGCGGAAAATCTCATATTGTTGCGACAAAGGAAACACATAGATCCTCCAGTATTGACTATTGAAGCAACGCGTGGCTATGGCCCTGGTTGATTAGGCGGTTCATCTGGTCACTCGCTCATCGAATATAGGATGACTCGCCATGCCTGCATGTCCTTTGATAATTCAACGCCAGAGGCATTGCCTACTCATGCCGGGACTCAACCGGCGAAGCCGCGAACCAAGCCGGCGCCCTACCCACTAGGCCAACGGAAATCGTGAAGTATCACGGTAGAATTCTACGACGTTTCCTAGTGCGTGACTAGATGGCAGCTTGATTTTGCTCATCCCGATGTGGTACTCCAATGGCACACCTGAAAAGCCATGTCGAATACGCAAAGGTGTGGACATATCCGGGTATCAAAGAAGTATTCGAATCCACGAAACGCCAATCGAAATAGGGTACCAATTCGTTAACATCTGGCGAAAGTTGACAGATCTCCCATTGTAGATACCCATTCGTTCCATTTCATTAGCAGATACGTGCGACTGCGACCGGACTTTTAATCTGCAATACGATGCCTTGAAAAGAAATGTTGGCGACAACTAGGGGAAACATGGCGTGAAGGTTCATTGCCTGCATAAACATATCCGTAGTTTCGATTGAAACAACTAGACGGCAACCAGTCGTCGACCTGCATGACATGGAACAGGGGCAGGAGAATACCTCGCTCCAAATCCAATAATGCTGAAATGGCAGGCAACGATTGGGACTAATCGTCCCGGATCCCGCTCAGGATCGCATTGTTTGGAATTATTTTTCCGGAAAGGAAACTCAAAATATTTTGGAATTCAATCTGCAGCTAGCAACATATAATGCGTTAACCACGCATGTAAATTCAGAACATGAAAATTCAGAACATGTAAATTCAGAATATGGAAAAACAAATCTGCGCGCAACCTCCATCATCCGCAGTGCATTCGGTATAGGAACAGACCAACTCATCACTAGTTCGTTTGGCGAGCGTCGTCGAGTAGGTGCAGTAACCATGTCGGCCACAATGATTTCGCGTGTACACATTAAGAACAGTATTCGTGGTTCGAGCACAAGTGTCGCCAAAACACGTGTGGTAGCTACTGCTCGTTCGCAAGCCCTAAGGAGCCGCCCGCAGCTTCGATCTATCCAACTCCCGCACATCCGTCGTGATGGGTACGTGTGATGTCTGTATGCCATATGGCCATAATCAAAAGTTTTCACAAACAAGTTTGGTGCGTGGTGACATGTACCGGTGTTGTTGATATTAAAATTCTTAAGATACGACCTCTGCCACGTCATTGCGATAAACCATCCATGCTGAGATTCGCCACTTGTCTCACCACTGCACTAGACATGCTCAAAGGAATGTTTGTATCGCATGCGATTGATTTAGAATGGATGAATTCTTCGAAATAATTTGTTCATGTTGTTTTTTGTGTGACGTGAATTTACTGAGTTCCCCATGGTTCTCACAGTTTCGGCCCGTTTTCACTTGGTCACTTGCAGAAGTACTCAACACGCCCGTTGTGCAGAAGTACTCATTGTACCCGTTGCTAGACCAACCTTAGTGATTTTGATGTATTTTTTGAAGCAACATATGCGAGTGCAACATGTTTACTCTCAGCCAGGTGTGTACAGGAAACTGAAACTGAGCTGGTTGCCACCACTAACAAGCAAGAAGGTGTTCAAGTTGATTGACACAGAAGTCTTCAACAAGTACCATTTGATCTTGATGCTATGTAGAATCTTTTTTTCGCAAGATTCTCGAAAAGAGAGTTTTTGCAAGACGCGAGCGCCCAGCTTCGACACGCTCTGAGCCTTAGCCAATACGTCCGTCTCGTTGTGAACAGCATCCCCCTAAATCTCATACACTCGATATGGAGGGGTGATTCGTGAACAGACAATTTGCGAGTATCTATTTCATCGCATTATCATGTGGTTATATTCCAATAATCTGTCTTCAGCGTGCACGCGTGTAAACCTTTGAGATACATAGTAGGTGTTTTCCAAAGGCCAACACACCGAACACTGGTTTGAGAGCAACGAACACTTTGTAGCTTTCGAGTGTGTTATACATAGAATCGTCGAATGCCATTTGTCAAATATCACATCTCCTTGCGATGTACCCTCGTGTATTTCTCCGCGTGCAGTTGCTCTAGCGTACACGTGCTAGAGTTTGCTTGCACACATCAGCCGAAGCAAAGCGACCATAGCAGCTTAGGCAAGACAAATATCTGTTTCCCCATTGCATCATGGTCAGACCCCCGACCATTTATTGTAACTTGTGCGCCCACTTTCACCTATGCAGAGCCGAGAGGCGAAACGTTGGAGTGATTGCCTCCACAGCCCCCGACGAAACAGTAGAACACGAGTTGGCCCGGCCCAACAGCGCACAGGTGGGCACATCACTTGTCACTAAACCGCATTCCCCAAAACATGACATAGGAATTGTTTTGCTGGTCCGACTATGAACTATTTGGTTTTCATAAATTCAAAACTCAAAGGTACCGAGATATCTGTTCCTGTTCCTGTTGGACATAGCCTTTTTCACCTTCCAGGAACGAAGTACTGAACTACATATGATCTTATTGATGTTGATTCGAGCTGTTGAAAATGGTTAAGACATGCAGGCGCGTTGATTCATGAAAAACTAGCTCATAGATCCCCCAAGCAAACATGTGGAATAATCTTCTAGAGACCTTGCGTCCCGACCAAACATGAAACTGGGCAAATGTAAAGAACTCAGGTTCTTACAATCTGACATTAATCATTTTTGCTTCTTTCCATTTTCGCTACTGAAGGGGCCTGAATGCATTATGCCTATTTCTAGTGACACCGCCATAGTAGTAAACAACGTTACTACCGTCACAGCTGAATATCATTATTGTGAATCAATCACGTGCCGAAAGCAAAGGTCAGCATGATATTGCGGCAGGATGAGCTCCTTGGAAACTATGCTAGGAAATTTTGTTTTACCGATGTTTATCCTGATGCACGGATGGTTTGGGTTACCAAAGTAAGTGATGGAAACTTGCTCAACTTTTTTGGAACTTTGTTGACCAGTGGGTACAAGTCGTGTCCATAAGGCATTTGGTTCATATAGATCTGCAAAGATCCGCAGACTACCCGATGGGGATGGCGAGGTGCGCCTCATTGGATCCTAATGTTTGTGCTTTTTGGACCAGGCAGTGTGTACTGTCTTGTACCTTGTACCTTGTACCTTGTACCGCTGTGGAAAATTTTCTCTTGAATCAGTTATTATAGCTCTCCACAGAGTGAGTATGGGTCATGTCCCTGTATGAAGAATGGGAAATGATCCCTACAGGCAGTCCCTGTGTACATCCATGTACAAGTCCATACGCCTGACGACTCACTTCGCTGGATGCATATGCAGGATGGAGTACAACGCAGCAACACAAAAACTTGACAGAATATTAATAGTGTTAGCTGGAAGATCTGTATTCCTCTTTTTTTGGCAAATATTTTTTCGTCGAAGTGTGACCATTTTTTTTTGGGTCCAAGATGTTGGAGCAGACATGCTTGGGAGCATATGTGAACACATCCTTGGAGGAACACCAACAAGCAGAGCTCATGCGCCCGCACCCAAGTGCTTACAAAAGCACACGAAGTGCCTTCTTCGTATGGATTTGCAGGGATCAGCATAGTATGCTAATGGGGATGCCAAAGACATTCTCTGTGTATCAAACGATTTTCTGTGAAACTTGATGTGAGGGTCCAAAAGTTACCCCATGCTCCGACAGCGAGCACAACCCCCCGCCCTTTGGGTAAGGGTCGTATCCCTTTATATCTATCGTGTATAAGTAGCTGAATGTTCCAAAACGCGAGCTGGCCAATAATGTTGCATTTATGAATGCTGCATGAAAGGTTCAAATGCTATAGTTGGAACACACTCAGCAACTTCAGAATGGGCAAGCGTTGTTGTCAGACGGTACCAGAGTAGTCTTTTGTTCCATCTGTTTGTTTTGAGTTTCCTTGTAAACCCAACCCCTCAAAGAGAGCCACTCTGCACTATCGGTGGTGGCGTACGCTTGTCCTTGCGCTGATTCAATCGTGCCGTCAGAGAATGTATGTGAACTCCTGACCTCCAAGACGCAAAACGAAGTCTTGCATCCTGGGATGGAACCGTCCGCAATTGTATCGTTTTTCCTGAATATACAGATGCCTCCGGTGCGCCGAGTTGCGAATGGATATGTTGTTGATAATGTTTGGTGGACCACCGCTCGATGGGTTCCATGTATCATCCATCTGTCATGGAGCGACTCGTCCTAGTGAGGAGCTTTTGAGGGTCTGCACCTAAGTCTGAACATCCTTGATTTCGTTTGAGGCGCACCTAGCATGCATACGCAGGAGGCTCTGGCTGTGGCTTGAAGTGTTTTGTGTTTTGTTTCCTGCCATGCATGTGTTTTGTTTCCTGCCATTGCTGCCGAAGTTCATGTCTCGCCTGAAAAACTCAATGCTCGATCCTCGATGCGTGTTGTCACGCTTCAGTGCAAGCTAAACAATTGGAAAGCGATTCAGCGTTGCCTGTAGTTGAGGAGAAGTCCAGCTGGGTGCCAGCTTGATCCAGATCTTGGTGATTACCAGAACACTGATTCCTTTGCACGTGTGTTTTTTCATGATATAGACATCAGTTTTATGATTCAGGATGCTGCGAGCCGATGGACTTGGACTCTTTCATAAACTAATGTCCTTGGGCATACGTCGGTCCACAAACAGATATTGTGAGATCGGTGTCTGACTGGGTACCAAACAAGTTTGTTGCTTGTATCATATGAATATACAAAGAAAAGTGGGCTATCATGATTCAGATGAACGCATGCGCCTCCTTGGATTCGAAACTGTATTTTGTTTCGTGCCTGGTATTTAGATTTGCAGGCGTACCTGTTGCAGTGGTAAAATTCAGCGCACGACTCGTGTGACGTTTTCCCTGTACCTATAAGTAGATGATGCACTCTGATTGAAGTTTTTTTTGCTTTTCCCTAGGTTTTTTTTGTTGGGCTTGAGTCTGTGACTGAAGAGATGACTGACGGGACCTTAATTTGAACAGGTCCCTTGCCAGAGTCTAACTGAGTCTAATGCGGTAAGTCATCGGATGAGACTCAGTTTGACCCCAAAAATTGTGAGATTAGCCGGTGCCTTGTGGCTCGGAAAAAAAAACATAAAAGCGATATTGAAACTCAAGCCAGAATGCATTGAGTGTCTGCAGATATTCACTGGCTTGCTTGCTCTTTTCTATCTGCTAAATTTCTGAGAGATGGTATTGATAACATTTCCACTCTGTATTGGATACTTCTACAAGCAACTGAGCGCTGTATGAGGAGATTGTGTTGATACCGTCGCCGACTATCTTCCATAGAGATTGTTTGATTGTGCTCCGAAGACAGGAAGGAATGGAATACTCAGGCATTCGGAAATACAGGAATTGTGAAATACATGGTGGCATGGTATACTCATGAGCAACCTGTTGTCGTCATATGCTGAAATACAGTATAGTGATATTGTTGAACAGGTTGGCAAAAAACAAACTTTATATCTTTCAGCAATCCATGTAGAGATCTAGTAAAACCCTGGGTCTTCGCCTGGACCACCGGCAAGTTTTGAAACTCGGCCATCTGTCAGAGGATCTCGCAGTCTGGAAGCTTTGAGAAATAAACGTCGCGTTATTTATCAATGTTCTCTATGCTACAGCTATGTCTACATGCTAGCATGACTCGTCCCCGATCGATACTGGTAGGCACCATGCTGGCAGTGGGAACATCAATGCACATGAAACCTCCACCCAACAAGCATGCCCCTTCACTTGAGACACGCCAACCAAGAAATTCGGGACCATAGGATGGGCATCGTATCTCGGCATGTACCACGCATCAAACATGTAAGTACGCCATATTCTCTCTTGATTATGCTCTTTAAAACATGAATTGAAGGTTAAGGTGGGGAGATTGCATGTTGTACAAGCCTTTGATCACACTTGTGTACCAATGTGTGCAGATGGTCAGGAATATCATGGAGATTTCCCCCGCAGGCACTCTGGCCACAGTCACGGAGGACGGTTGGCCTCTGGGCACGTACATGCCGTTTGTGTTGAACAGCAACGCCGACCCCATCCTCAAGGTACACATACAACGAACAGTATCTATAGGATGTGTCATTTTATCTGTCGCCCACCCATGGTGCGTATCATGAAGAGATGAAGACAGTCGTATCAACAGGCTTTTGCCGCAAGAACCCTCGCGAAGGTTACCCTGGAGTGTACCATTGAACAGTTGTTGCAACTTTGTGACTTGAATAGTAGTTCCAGCGTCTGATGGGATGTGCTCGGAGTATTCAATGTTGACACCCAGCTTAATTTGTATTTTGGCACACTGTTTACGATTTCAGCTGCGTTCCAGTGCTGTGCACACCAAGAACCTCATGGCGGATCCGCGATGCAGCCTCTACGTCCGTACTGAGTTTGGAGCACGGGCCTCTCTCATTGGCCGAGTTGTCAATCTTGACCAATCCGAAGAGTCCGCCGCCCTAATTGCTGCCTATGCCGAAAGACACGGCCAGGTAGTGTTTGTAGCCGCATTGAAATGCAATAGGGTGAACTGTTCTTTTGGGCGGGTTAGGTCCACTTTATGTTGATTATCAGAGACTGGCTTCTATCGCTTCGTGCAAATTGATGTCAAACCTCCCAGCTAACATGGATGATGATGTTATCCGGTTGAGGTGGGTCAATCCCCAAGATTCGCACCCTAGATTGAGAAACTGGTGCTATGCTACTACCACCACTCAGCATAAAAAAGTGGACTGCAACACTAGATTTCTTTTCTCGTATGCTGGAAACAGATGGATATTTGCCATGGTAGGTGGACCATGTGGCTGATGAGAGACGCACACCGTTGTAACGATAAACATGATGTGTGCTTTGGTTGTTGTTGCGATTATGAATCATACTGAACATGACGAGCATTTTTCTTCATGATCGGAGACATACTCTTCTTCGTGACTGTACTGCCCCGGTAAGCCACCTCTCCATGCTCAAGGTGTGTGGATGCGCCCCCCCCTGACAACAGGCAGGGGCAGCCTTTGGTGGCCTAGTTGGTATGGCGCCAACCTCTTATGCGGTTAAACTGATTTCGAGCCCCTACATCGGCATCGCTGCCTCAGCCGATGATTCACACGGGCTGGCAGGTCATCTTTGATAAGCGAGTGATCATCGCCTTGAAAGCAACCAAGTCAATA
>NHOP01001350.1:0-11092 GCA_018697155.1 Pyramimonas parkeae | reverse complement strand
ATTTGAGAAATGCATGAGTAGCACGCGGCGATTACGTAAATTGTGAAACTGCCGTGAAGCCAAAATGCACACTCTTCGCTTGCGTGTGTGTTGGCAGAGACGCATATGTATGGTCCGTAGGTTCCAGTTTGCACAAACAGGGAGTCATATAACGTCGATATTCGAGAAAACAACTTCAAAGATCTCCAAGAGATTTGCCATCTGCTAGAGACATCCATAACAAACTGCCGTCGATGAAGTGAGGTTGAGGATGTCTTTCTTGGATCTCATGTTCTAGCTGTGGCGCGCGGTGTGCATGGTTCACGCAAACTCGCTCCAGGACTCGGACGCCAGCGCGGTGGTGGGTCGACTGCTTCCGCGCTTGCAAAAACGAATGCTGTCCCGGGAGGTGGTGGATGCTGCGGGGCATGCTCCCATGCGGGTACTGCAGCCTAAGTATTCTATCTCCACTTTTTCAGGCGAAGGTACGGCCGAACTTGTCGACTTTGTGCTATGTGGGGACGTCGCCTTTCTCCGTATTTCCTTTCCTACCCTCAAGGGATTGAAGATTGAAATAAACATTGCGTGTATCTCGCATTGTTCATGTTTCAGTCCTGTCGCATCAAACTTGTGACAACATCGTGAGATCCCCATCACTCGGTCAGCGCAGTTTTCGCGGTTCAGGTTCATCTCGCTGTGGGTTATTTCCATGGTGAGATAGGAGGCACTAGCTTGGTGATTTATGCATTGGCCATGCTGGCTGGCAGGTCGTGTCTGGTATGTGAGTGGATGTGCTAGAAGACAAAACAACCAGCGAGTAATGTTCCAGTTCCCAGCATGAGAACAAGACTGGTTACGTGTGTGTGCTATGTGCGCAGTGACCCCCATCCCGATTCTCCGCACGGACCCAGAGCACCAGGGCTCTGGCAGTGGCTCGGTGTTTTTTCAACACCTAGAGCAAGGCCCCGCGGCGGAGACGCCCGCACAGGCCCCGAGCCCTGCGAATTCGGAGCGGCCCAACTCACGATGGAGGAGAGATGACTCCTCCGGGCGATGGGCGGTGCGTGAGGTTGGGCGCGGGAACTTTCGGTGGCGCCAGGAATCATGTTGCGAGTCCATTGACTGTGCACGTGTTCGCGGTGACGAAGAGCTGCCTGCGGAGTAGAGACTATATGTGTTTCGCTTTCCCACATTCTTCTCATGTACATTGAATTTTCGCATTTTGGAACGGCGCTCAGATATGGGCAAACCGCAGGGTGAGTTGCTGGGTGAGATGTGAATGCTGGGTGAGGGACAAGGTGCGAGTTGCTCAGGATCCGTGTTGCGTGCTACTGGCAAGCGGCGCGGGTTGAGCACGCTTGTGCGCGTCGCAGATAAGGCAGCCGCCGACCAGCCTGCTGCTTTCAATTTCAAAGTCCCGGCCGGGGGCTAGGGTGGCCTCCCGCTAGGCTGCTGGTTCTATGTCCATGGTCAACTTGTTCGCGAGCTCATGCACTATCTATCGCGCGCGTCCAACACTTCAGAGTCCGCGTAAACGCGCCTAGAGTTTCGCTGCAGATGCCTTGTGGCGATGCTATTGTGTTTTCATTCCCAAAACATCGGGGATGGATGGGTTGAAGTGCATACTCAATAACACCCCCCGGTTGGTGGACTGGGTGTTCCAGCTGTTTCAACAGAAGCCTACTTTGGAGCGCACCAAGTCTGCGCTGATGGCCAAAGCGCTGGGGCTGTTCGGCTCGGGAGCTCCCTCCCCCCACCTGCTGTGCGAGCACGCCTTCCCAGACCTGCTGGTTCGTCCCCGCCCTCTCTGTGAGGGACCTCCTTCAACGGACTGGGATGGCCAAGTCGCCAGTTCTACCTCAGGGAATGCAGGTTGCAGCTCCGGTTTGGGCCTGCATTGATGAACCGCGAAATACGGTGCTGGATTTGCCGATTAGCATGGGAACATAGTGATTACCGAAATCTTCTGGCGTATCTGGTTGGCTCGGAGATATCCAGGGTTCCTCTCTGTCGAGGGTCTGCGTAGTAGGCATTCGCTTGTGTTGCTTCAAGTAAGTTGTGCATGGGAGCCTACGCATCTGCAGGCGCCAAGATGTTGTGCAAGCAGCCACAGTCGCACCTGACAACCAGCTGTTCCTCCACAAAAACGGAACCTGTTATCAATGACAGAGCACCCAACAGTGCTGATAAGTCGCCATGAATGCCATGTAGCTTGGCAATGATCAGAGTTTGTGCTCGGGAAGTCACACAATTGAACTGAGTTGTTCCGTTCCCCGTTGTTCAGCTTCTGTTTGTACGTGCAAGCAGGTTGGGCAACATTGAATCGTAGTTCCCAACAGCATGCAATCACTGCGGATCCGACATGCACCCAGGCGCCTGCCGCCCCCGGCGGAGCGTGCCCGAGCTCCACCAAAGCACCGCAGTCTGTGCTCACGCCACCCTTCCCACTTACTTGATTCGATACGTTCCTGCGAGTGAAGATGATGAGAAATGCTTGTGTGTCATCATCGGGTGCGACGCAGGCCATGGCGGTGGTGCCGAGACAGGCGCGCACGCTGGCCGCAAAGGCAGCCTTGTCAGCCAACCCGGAGGCTTGCAACATGCATGCTGCGGAGCAGGTGTCGAGGTTGGGCAAGATGAAGCTGGCGGCGGCACGCACAGCGCTCGCAAGTATGATGACCGGGGCTTGACCGGCCCACCTAGATGACCGCCGCGTGCATTTGTGAAATGCCATGCAACGCTCACATGTTTCGCGAGTTGTGCTCGATCTCGTGACCAAACGTTATTTTCGAGCAACAGCTATATCGGAGTGCAAACTAGTGCACGAGGAATTTCCTTTCAGTCCGATAGACATCTTGAAATGTACATTTGCTTGTGCAATAGATGTGTGCGAGCATATAATCGATCACATTCTGTACTCACTTATGCTGAAGGACGTCAATATTGGTTCTGTATTATGGTTGGTTGTGCAGATGTTCAAACTGACCCAGGAGAGCCGCAGAACAGAGTTGGTTTTTTCCAAGCCATGCACGGTGCGTTCACGAGATGCTGTGCTGTTGCGCTGTTGTATATAACGCTTTGCAATTTGATATATAGACCTTTCTCTTGTTTCGGTTGGGAAATCCTTTCAGTTGCTCACATCCTTAGATCTCTCTTGCCAACTTGTGGTGCTGAGAGTGGTGTAGGTAGGTAGGGCTGCCAGAGTGGGAGGGTATGATTATGCAATGGAGGATATGAGGTCTGTTTGAATATTCGTCGGCGGCACACCTCCATTTCACAACACTGAGTTCAAGCCATCCCTCCATCTTGGCGGTGTACATGACTATCGGTATAGCCGCTCCGTATCTGAGGTGACCATACAGGAAGTAAGTTGCTGACAAATCGCTGACAATTGTACAAGCTTCTCTCGTAAGGGATCGATCTTAGAACCTTGCACTTCGGGTCTATCAAGCCAGTCGACAGGCAGGAGACCCAATTTAGCAGCGGCGTTGACAGCCATGGCTGTTGCCATATTGAAAGCATTGCTTTCACTTTTCCCGGAACATGTCTGTCTCGGTACAGTCTTGCTGCAGATGCTGCCTCTTGATGTGATGAACCACCAACTGCCGGGAGAAGAGTCACTGGAGGCGTGTCTGCACAACCCAGCTATTGAGATTTGCATATAAGCTCTTCATGGGCCTGTTGATGCAATTATTTGATTGTGAGTGCGGTGGCAGTAGTGGTGGGTAGGTGCTTGTCGTGCATATCGTCTGGCTGCGGCGCGAAGTGCGTGCGTCTTCCACCACACCCAGGATGCCTCCCCGATATCGCTCCAAGCAACAACACCCTGCCGCCAATGTTCCAGTGCATGCCATGAACTGTCCTACTGTTCAAACATTTTGTGTGCGGGGCTAGAATCCGTGCATCCTCGCACCTGCGCCGTTGCTTTGGTATCTTCTCTCGAGTTTTAGGCTTGGCCGCTAACTTGGATGCCTCTACAGATGTGCGGTCCAGCCGGCCCTTCTTCCACGCGCCGCACTCCTCGCTGGTGCAGGCGCGAGCAAAGTTGAAGCGTAATGCCGTCTCCGCCTTGCGCCCGGTCCGCAAGAGCCTCTGGAGAATTGACAGCTCCATATTTGCACGCCGCAAGGTGCGTGCCTCACCATGTGAGTCAGGAGTGCACACGCGCCGGCATTACGTCACTGCTAGCACGACCAAGCTCAGAAACTGGAAGAAAGAGCGCAGCCACGCACTTCATGTCATCCTAGATGTGTTTCCAGATTCCTTCCTGGGACATGACAAGTTATACTTGATCCTCTATACAGTTCGGGTCTCTCAGTCTGCCTAGGGTTTACTCTGTAAGTGATGTCTGTCGATCCCGGCCTTTGTTCTTACGATGGGGGCTGGAGCCGTGCCGAACATAGCTTGCCTGGGCTAGCACGAGAGTGATCTGCTCTTGCACTGCCCTGTGATGTAGCTTGGGTGCAAGGAGCCCAGCTGCTAGGTGGTTAAGAGGCTTCACGCAAACCACTGCTTTGTATTTCTCAAGTCACCGCTGTTGCATCTATATCTCTTTGTTGCTCCAGTGTACAATAGCGTGACCAAATTGCCCTCAGGTATCAATGATGGAGTACTGTTTGTCTTGCATTGGAGTTGACCGCTGTCGATAAGTTGAAAATTGATTAGCTGATGGCAGCTTAGCCTTTTCATGTCCACTGGTTGCAACCAGCATCCCCCCCTCCCAATTTGAATCCTTGCGGACGGCACAGCTGGGTACCTGGCTCAACATTTATTGACTCGACATCAAATCCGCCTTTAGCATGGCCTTGCCAAGCAGCACATGCTGCCAGTTCACTTGCTGATTACAGCGGAAGTGCGCTGTTTTTGGTTGTCGCACGCCCCCCCCTGAAAATGCATTGTTCAATTCTATTGGAAGCCAACCCTTGTGTAAGTTATTGTTGATGCGCATTGCCTTCGACTCTCTTTGTCGTTTCAATGTCCAGATGCAACCGCGGAGAGTAAGTTTGAACGACATTGACATTTATTCTGTATAAGGCAATGATGGCGTTTGAGTGCTTTGACTGAAAGTGATTGTCAGCCAAACCTTCCAACCAGAAGCCCTTTTCTGAGCTGACCGCCGCTACAAGGCGTTTGCAAAAGGTCGGGATGAATAAGAGAGCACTTTGCAACAGCGCCGCACTCTCTGCAGGAAGATGAAGTAGAACTGCGTGTTTGAGAGAGCGTTGGAATGTATGTGGTGGGTGTGGTGGAGGAATATTTAATGGTGATCCCTAGATTGAGAGCGAAGGCAAGGCCTACTTTGACGGGTCCCAGATCTATGCCAAGCGCGCTGCAGTGGACTGGCGCAACGCCATAAGAAAGTCCCGTTTCCGTGCGGTGCGTGTGCTCACTGAGTCCCGTGCCGTGCGATGCTGTCTTTGCCCAATCACCATTCCAATCGCATCTGCCTGAAACCTCGAGGCGATGCTGGAGTTGTTTTCACGGTTGAAGTGTTTGTCTGGCGCGACCAACAGGAACATGTCGCGGCAGTTCCATACAACCTCAGTATCAACCGTAGGAGGAGAAATGCATTGCCATTGCACCCTCAAAGGATGCATCCGTGTTTGTGGGTATGCTCTGACACACATGCTTGTGCGAGTGAGGAAGCCTTGCAGATCATGGCTAGGAACGACGACGATGGCGTTGCCGGGCTCAAGGAGGAGCTTGCAGAAGTAAGTCGACCCACCCGCATCTTCACTATATTATGCACGTGCATACAGTGGTTCTCTATTTTGAATGGTGCCCAGATGAGACACAATTGCTCACCGGGTTCTGCAGCGCTGTTGACTGGTCTGTGGCGTGTGCCTGGGGCAGGTGCAAGAGGTGTTTGCGGGCTGGTGCCCTGCGGTGACGCGCATCTTCAACTACTACTGCTGCCGATCTAGCGAAGTGGACGAGGGCGTGTTCACTCTCAACTTCAACTCGTGGCGCCTCCTAGTCAAAGACTTTGGCCTGGCCTCGTACAAATCCAAGAACTGTAAGCCTACAGACTGCGACAACATCTTCATCGGTGCGCAGCTTATTGGCAACTGTCAAAACCCCGAACCCTTGTTCATGGTGCTCCCACAGCAACACTCGAACCTGCGAATTTGAAGACAACAAATCGATGCCATCTTCTCATCCGTCAAGACATGGTGTTGTAGCCTTTCTATTTAAAGATTTCGATAACAGTCATGCCCTGTGTATGTGATGATAGGGCAAGATATCTTTGAGAAATAACATGTTTGGTATCATCACAGCATTATTGCACATGATGAGACGATTCAATGAGCCTAGACATAGCATGACTCCCGAAGCTCTCCACCATTGATGGCAGGGCCTCTGTCGACAGACACGAAATCTTGTTTCCACAATTGCAGAACTTTTTGCGGATGTGATTGTCTTTTGCCCCTTTACCAGAACCGTGATTGTGTGTTTTGGTGTCTGTCAAGGTGGTCCCTCGAGAACACTCAATTGATAGTTTAACTGTAGGCCATTTAGTCACAGCTTTCGCACCTCCGTGTGACGCAGTCTTGCCTTGACTATTCGCTTTTGGCAGGTCCAATTCGACGATTATGGACTTGCAATCCACAGAGTTGTGTGCTGTTGTGCTCGGAAACTGACAATCTTTCGGTTTCTCGGTGTTGTTTTCTGTTGCTGCTGGAAGCGACAAACTTTGAGGAGGAACCCGAGTCGCTGATGGGCGAGGCGAACGATGACAATGCACTCATGCGCTTTGAGTTTCTTGAAGCGTTGACGCGAGTGGCCATGCTCAAGTACGGCAAAGACCAAGGCTTGAACGATGTCTCAGACTCTGTGCAGATGATGATGAGCGAGTGCTTTGCCCCGAGCCTCTTCAGTGCCAGCATGCCGCGCGAGCTCGCGATCAATCCCAACGTGCTGCGCCGCCGTCTCTACACAGAGGTTTGCTGATTTTCTTGCAAAGCGGATTTTAAGGATTGCTAGCCTTGGTGTTGACAGGAGATCCTTGTGTCTTCGGAAGCGTTTGTTCTATTGTCAACTGGCCGTCACAGCTTCCAGTTCTGAAATGAGGATCTGCGACATCATGTCAAACTCGCATTCAAGACACTTTCATATCTCTTCACGTTACCTTGCGTTTGTCTGCCGTGTGTTCACGTCTTGATGTCTGCAGGGTGCATCTACCAACTTGAAACCCTTCTCAAATCAAGGATAGGAAAGCATGTGGTACACAGCAGACTGCTGAATCTTGGCAAGCCATCTCCTTTAAGTGACGATGCCGTTTCTGGGTGACAGGCGTGTGCTGGGGTATTTGAGAAATGGGCTCCTCAGCTGAAGTCAACATATTGTCTCTTCAAAGCACGCGAGCGAAAAAAGACTTTGACGATTGCAGGTTGGTTGAGGTGTTGTGATACGCTGGGATGGACTCTGGGCGAAGGCGGCATTTCGTACATCAATGCAAAGATATGCTTTATGTGGTCTCAGATGTGCTGCACTGATGAAATTACAAAGCGAAGGAACCTCACAACCATCACGTTTGTAGATTTCTTAGAATCTATTGCTCGTGTAGCCGAGCTCATGTACCCGCCAACGCCTGAGCAGGAGGAAGGTAAGCAACGCCTTTGCTGAAAAGTGATGATTACAATGACTACCTGCATTGTTGACTGTCCTATGCATTCATGTTCTGTGTTCTGGTTCTAATTGTGGACATGCATATAATTTCTTGGGATGTGGTTTTGTTTTGGCAGCTTGGATTCAGGAGACCCTCACTCAAGATTGGGACCACCTGAACAATATAGTGCGCACAGACGGTTGGGAAGAGTTCAATGAGGTTCGATCCGTTCTGATGGCCATCCTTGCATGCACAACATGCCATGTACATATAAATGGCTATCTTTATGTTCAATGTCAGGAGGTATATTGGGGCATGGCATCTGACACATTTTGCAATTGTTCTATGCGCGTTTCACAGGTGCGCGAAGAGCCTTCACTCCACCACAAGTTGGAGATGCTCTTAGATAACACAATATCGCACATGAAGCGTGAGTGGAACGCAAAAAACGCAGACCATCTTCGGCGAAAGATTGATTTGATGACTGCATCATTAGGAGGGGAGATTTGGTCTGGATAAAACGCAAACAAATAGGTTTCCAAATAGATTTGTGCAATTCAAATAGCTCGTTTTCCTGTTTCACAAGAAGATGCTGATCTAGTAGACTCTGATATCCATGCCCGTCGTACGTGTTGACTCATAGCAGTTTGCATACAATGTTTCACTTTCTTTGCAGCAAATTTTCTCGGCGCGTTCCTGTTGTAGCTTAGCCTACTTTCCATCCTGTCCGATGGTTTATGTTATTGTACGATTCAGATATGTTGCACAAACGTCAGCAGAATGTAAAACTTGTTCGGAGCTCTCTGCGTTCAGACAATTTAGTGCCTCCTTATGAACTTTTAGTTGGACCCGCCGAGCATCAAGCAGCTGTTGCAGTTTCTGTACAAGTTTCTCATCTGCTTTGAGCCACATGACATGTACGAGTAGCTGTGCTTGTACGAAAGTTTGCGATCCTGGTGCCACGAAAGCTGTTTACATTTGTTGCGTGATTTCATTAAATGTATTTCTGATATTGTTTGGTGATGTTGGGAAATTCAGTTGCGTGTTCGTTGATTAGGATTTATGAGCTATGGGTAAAGATCGTCACATCCTGAAGAATCATTGCAGTTGCATGACTACGAAAAGATTTATTTGATTTGGGTTTACTTGCGCACAACCATGGAAACCACGTTATGGTTCTCTGTTTCGGGGTGTCGAATACTGATGTTGAGGACGCAGTAACATGTACGTCTTCTGTAGGAAGGCATGAGGAGAACAAAACAAAGAGCGACACATATCTCCTCTCATGTGAGTATGCATGATTTCTTACGGTTTATCCAATTAGATGAATCCACGTTGTTGCGTCCTCGGTGTCAATGCACGCATCATCTTGTACATGCATTTTATCTGGCAATATTCCCGACTAACATGAGGCATTCCAGACAAAGTGGTGAGATCAAAGATTCAAAGAATCTAGCGCTTGCTGTTTTGCTCCTCTTTAAGTGATTCTGCCTGACCAACACAATCACAAATCACAACATCATGAATTAAGTGTTACTTCCTTCGAAAACAGTATCTGCTCATGTGCAACTTGTGAACGTTTCTTTTTCGCGTTTTCCTGAGTAAATATGATGCCATAATGTGTTTGCGCAGTCTTGATGGACTGTCCTCCGTAAAGACATTGTCTACTGTGGTGCAATGCATACATTTAACTGTCATTGCATTGTTACCTTGCAAATGTACTCCTCAGCCGCTTGAATTTGTGATTTGCCCTTCATTGCTGACCATGCTTCCCTGTGTACATGTACAATCAAGACAACTTGTCTTGACACGAAGGTGTATTCACCTCAAAATAGCGCTCTCACAGCGTACCAACGACAGTTTGAGTATCAGAACATAGAAGCAGATGATGTTTGATTGTGGCACAGTTTTCAGTTGTGGTATCGAGCACAATTAGTTGATCACCATTCAGGGCCACAAAGCCCGGAGTTTGAAATCGACGCAACAAAGCTCCCCATCATGTTTGGCTTGCGCGCTTGTACATCTCCAAACACAGCTTGATGGTATATCCCTACAAGCGGGACAGCAACAAGCTTTGAGCTGAATTTTTGCAGTCTGCCTTGACGATTTTAGGTTGTGTATTCACCATAGTTGGGGTTCATGTAAGGTTGGACATATTTTTTTCGGTACAGAATTTGGTGCACCAGATTGAAGCTGAGCACACTATGCAGTACGCTTTGCATCTCAACAGCAGATTTGGTCGCCCCGCAGATTTCATGATGTTTCTGGATCAATTTGACCTATTGCTTAGGCACAAGGAAATGGGATCAGGTGCAGCGCATCATGTGTCAAGAATCCTGTTTCAATGAAAGCTTAGCTTGGATGTACTTCGTCAGATCAAATTGCCGTACCAAAAAGCACCAAAGCATCGGCTTGACTCAACTGCAGGGATACAATGCTTTCTTTAGCAGCGGCAAAATCCAGCCACGTGTGTAGCTCGGGCCACTTGTCCACCCATGCTCCGGGGCTTTCTGAGTACACCGTCCATGCAACGCTGTTAATATAGTGGTTTCCACGACACCCTATCTATGTTTTAGCATGATCTATATTGACACTTCGGTAGGTGAAATTATATGGGCAGTCCTGTACGATGCCTTGAATCATGAATGATGTCGTAAAACTGAGGACGCAGGTATACTGCCGTCAGTGGCACGCACTTTGTGCACAAACGCGACTGAGTGTGTTTGGACAGATTCATGGAAGCCTGATGTCTGTGTATGTGCCCATATGTGCTGTCTTCTTTCAGATGTATATAGAGTGTTTGAAATAATGAAATAAATGGAATACCATTCAGGACACCACCTGCCATGTCATAAACTGTCTGCAGAAATCTTGTTGGAGACTCGTCATATCTGAGGCCATCAAAGTACGACTGCAGTCTCTTGCTTATGCGAAGGCACCTCGAATTAGACCAGTAAAGGTGTAGCACCAATATTCATCCAACAGCAACATTGTGCACAAAGCAACAGAATGAGCTGATGCACTTTGAACCAAGTTCTCACTTGCCCCGTGGTATGGTGGAAAAATGTTTGGCATGAAAGTTGTTTACTGGGCAACGAGACATGCGTAAGAAGCACTCAGAAATGTGCATACACCTATGGATAAACTCGGAACCAATCCTGGCTTGATCAAGTGTCAGTGCTATATTTAGGTGCAGGGATGAGGCTGATGTGGTGGGGCAGGGGTAACCTACGCAAGTCCACATAGCACAATCACAACGGTCATCTCCGCATACTTGCCACGAGCCGTGTCCACCTTTCCAACAAAATGTGATCATATTAGTAAATGATTAGTTAGCGCACATCATCATGAACTCAGTGTTGCAATAGTGGTATATATGTTGCACATAAAACCTGAGTGTTATAGTATTATTGAGGTTCCTTTGCATCTAACCAAGTGTGTACAATACGCACGGGCATGTCTTCCAAGAGCTTCCATGCGTCATACTTGTATCTGCATGCCCAA
>NHOP01001349.1:0-11093 GCA_018697155.1 Pyramimonas parkeae | reverse complement strand
AAGCAATTTGCATGCCGTGACTGGCGAGCTTTCATCCTCAGGGACACGCCATCGCTGGTCTCTCATACATTATTGCCGCCGCGACGTTGTCTCCTGTTGCTCGTCCTTTCAAGCAGCTGCGAGTACATAATGATTAGGCTGATGCACAAATTTCGTTCGAACGAATCTCTGCTGCACCCGTATTGATGGATTGTACATCGCTTCCACGAATTGCCGCCATCGAGAAAAGCCCGTAATTTACGTTGCGCGGAAACAGATCAACGACCCGCTTTCCCTAAATATCATGACAACCTCTGATACCTTGCTACCAACAGTATCGCGTGCTTCGCGCGGCGCGACAACAGGTCCCAATTCAGGAAAGAGACGCACAAGCTTTGACCACATCTTGGAAAGTGGGGCTAGGCACCCACGCGAATCCTCCAATGCGGTGCGTCTCGTTTCTACCAAATGCAAAGCCCACGAGAGTCTTCACTTTTTTCGTACAGTGTGCCTTCAACCGTTTAGCAGCGCATCCTTAGATTGATTATACATGTTCCAGGTATATGGACACAGGGTTCTCTGTTTGTTGCAATTACTTGTGCATGCTTCCAGGAGAGCGTGCTCACGCTGGTGTAGCGCTTGCGTGCCAAACGAAAACCGGTCTCGGCCTGCCTCTATGAGCTTCCGAGCTGACAATTTTATCCGGATGCCAATATGTTTTGTGTGCTCACTAATGAAAATTTGTTGTATCGAAAATAAACCCTAGACTTATTCTGGGATGATGCAGGGTGATTCCCTCTGAGGTCTAACACCCCAAAACAAACCTGAGCCGACCAGCAACTATTACGACTGTACCAGATTGTTCGTGAACATAGTTCATTAACAAGAAAAAATATTGCGAAATTTATGTGTCGTTTTTTGTTTGAATGACAATGAGACGTGTTAACTGTGGTGTATATGCGCAATTCAGACACTTCTTTACGCGTATGCTATTCGAGCGCAGGACGAGTGTTGCGGATCTAAGCCGATCGTTCTCGAATGCCACAATGAATTGTCCGAAAAAACAATGATAGTGAATAGAGTTTCACGGTTCGTTTCCTTTAGTATTTACCAGCTGCTAGGAAAGGTGGAAGGCTTTAAACTGAAGTTTTGTCACCTTTGCCAGTATTATTGCTCAACGAACACGATGACAGCTTAGCCTGTGACTATCACGATATACTCATGCCCAGTGTATGCCCGCATGGAAATGTAGATATGATCATTAGATTGGTCATCATTGCCAGTTGACAACATGCACTGCTGCTGTAGGGATAAGTGGAGTTTCCACTCAATTTACTATCTTGTTAAGCTGAGTTTGAAGTTTAGCCAGTCACAATGCAAGGATGGTACAAATTGCGCCCTGGCTTGCCATTTCAAAGGAAAGCTCTGAGCATGTGGACATTTAATGTCAGAGGATACTTGATGCTCATGAGTTTAGGAACGCCTCTCCTAGCGAGGAATTTTGGAAACACTTTAATTGTATTGTCATTTTTCGTGTCGTCATAATATCTCGATGCATCTTTAGATGTGCATCAGCACATCACTACTGTGTTCTAGTGGGATTGTAACTTGTGATTCAAAAACACAGAACACATCCTTTAGCCTTCAAACACATCCCAGGGACCCCAGCATCATTGCATGTGAATTCCAAACTCGTTTGTGTGAAAGTTTGTAGTGTTTTTTCCATGAAAACTAATTTGAACAACCATGCTGTCATTGAATGGCTCAATTTGCGCTATTCTACTAGTTAGTTTCCTAGTCATGGTGTATGACGGACCAGCTTGCAGTCCATGGTGTGATTTCCCGGTATATGCGCGATCATTGGAATTGTCCCTTCACATATTAAGGGGTTTAATGATACCCTTGGCACAGTCTTTACAGCCAAAACGCAATTGTGGCGGAAATGTGACATATACAACGGGAGTTCCATCTCAGGTTCTCAACATGAGATTGATTCCATGGCATGTCCAATCTGATCTTGTGTGCATTTGACCGCATGTGTTTATTGGTGATTTCATTGGTAAGTATGCCGTTGAATTTTATGTCGTTTGTTGACGCGTGCTGCCACCCAGCGAAGGACGGGAGCCTCATCGGATCGGATATGATACAACACCTTGACGTTTAATTTGAACTGGTCACATCAAGGCTATATGGGTCACACGGTACTGCATCAACATGAAGCCGGGAGCATACAGAATGTGCTGTTGTGATATTACCAACAATTCATTCCATCTGTTTGCGCACCCAATTGTGCGCTCAGAGGCGGAACATGTCTAGGCTATAGGTGCATCCCTTTGTTGCAGGCTTGGTATTTATGCTTCGGGCCTAGAGCATGGAGATGGTATCTACTTCACTCTTTTTTTCAATCGATGGCGACGGATAAGAATGGTCATGTTGTTTATTCGTTCATGACTCCATTTCCTGGTTAGGGTCCATCCTCAGGAGGTATGCTCAGGCCGTCGTTTCTGCACCTAGGCGCACAGGTGTCGCAGGTTTTTAGATGATTTTGCCAAGGCACTGGACTGGTTCCAGGTCGCTTTTTGTTGGTGAGCTCTTCGTGGGCGGACATGCTGAGCAGCACTTGTTCCAAGTGTTTCGATGCCCAAGCGCGCAATTCGACTGCAGACACGCAAACCATCAAAGTGTAGCTGAGTGTGTTTCATCGCAATAACCATTGACAAGGCACACCTGTGGTCACAACAGCATTGAAAACGACCATCAGGCATAGTTTGTGTTGCGGTTGGTGGCATAGTCTCTGAGGATACAGGCTAATGATTCATCAAGGGGCTAATAATTTGTTTGGCTGCTACGCATTTCAGTTATTGTGTTCATAAAGCAGATACTCTGAACTCACTTCCCATAATTCAAGAGGTAGAACAGTCATGCGGCACCTGGGCTCAGAGATCAATTGACGATGACACTCGGCATGTACATGCCCAACAGGCTGGGAGCTTTGTTTATCGAGCCATGTGCTGATTTCCAATACTTCATTTTGTGACTCTGAAAATGAAAGCACCAATCCAAACCATTTTTTTAGATGTTTCATCTTGCATTTGCACGTATATTCGATCGCATATCCTAGGATCTCAGGACACGTTTCTAATTATCTCCGCCACCACAAAGTCTGCTGATGGTTGCATGTTTACATTTGAAGACATACTTGGAGCAACTGCAGCCTGTAGCCATTCTGTCTGTGGCTAGCACACGCCTGATTATGTTGGCAATATTTATTCTTCTCAAGCGATCGCGGATCATCAGCAAAGCAAGTTTCAACCTGTGGAAATGCAACCTTCCCTGCCACTGGACTCAAGAATGTATATTATCAATTGTATGGTCGCACACCCCACAATGTTCATGACACATAAAACTTGTATTTGTAAGAGCCACGTCAACGCCGTGTCGGCGTTGCCACTCATGCGGAAGATGGTCTCGATAAGTGTTTTCCTAGTTGCGCGGTGTATCGGCTACCAAGTGTATTGCAAGGCTATAACATCTTGGTACCTCTTTGCTGATGAAACGCCCTTGCTTGGAGCTCGACCGGCCCCAAACTGTACGGGATGATATTAAGTGCGCAAGAAGTTGTGTTGCGGCATCCTTCGCCATCGGCGCTAACGATCGTGTATCACTGCTTCCCCCTCCCTCCTCCTACTCCCAACCACTCTCCTGATCACAAAAAATGTCTCAAATCTCGAACCATCAGCTGTCGACTTCCAAAGTGCCTCGAGGCCGAAGCGGCGTGGAGGAGGCGTCGGCCAAGGATGGCTACTTGACGGTGGCGCGCCCGCCCAAGCTCACATTTGACTTGATGCCCCCAGCCATAGGCGTGCCCCCCAGCTTCACGCACTGCCTCTCTATTGAAGAGCAGGACGACTTTAAGGAGGTGCGTGGTGGATTCTACTCCTCCTGATTTCACATCTCAGATTGGACGCTGAATTGCCGTTGCCCATTGTTATGCTGCTGTAGCCGCGGTTGTCTGTGTTGAAAAATGTATTTGTTGTTTGGTTACAGTTGGTATTGGTCTTCGGGTGTGTTTGTAGTGGTTTGCCGCTTGCATGGTGTGGTTAATGTTTTCACAAATTTAAGGTATGCTGATATGTTGGTCCAGTATTCTCCTGGTTGTGCAGATTCACAATGGATATGCTTACAGTCTTCACTGTCAATTTTATGTGGTTGTCGCTTGGTCCAAGGTGTATCCCCGAGCCTGCTTGAGTGCTGCAGTATGTACTCAATAGTATGATCTTATATGAAGGCGAGTTTGAGCTGTATCATCGCATCAATGCACTGGTTGAAGTTGTTGTTCTGGTATGGGCATGAAGGTTTGCTGGTATATTGGTTGCTTGTTGTTGTCATAGATGTCATGTCATGGATATCGTTATTGTTTTCACTGTTATTCAGTTTGTGCATGTGGTGTAACAAGACCTACGATTTGGTTTGATTGCTTTATGTGCATGTTCTTGCTTATATCATAACTTCGTTTTCATTATTTCAGACAATCATATACAGAATAAACACCAGATGTGATTTGCAGGTTCCTGGGTGATTTGTTTGATCACTCGTTTTTCAAAGTTGAGTTCCCAGAAAGCGGGGCTTTTCATATATCATCAGTTGAGGCAAATTACTTCTTTTGCTAAGATTTTAGCTTACGACGATTCGATCGACTACTCTATGAACTATGCCATCCGGCACTAGCATATGCTAGCAAACATGACGTTTATAGCCTGCGGATGTATCATAATAATGCTCAATCTTATGTTGAGATAGTGATGTTAGTTCTGTTACAGAAGCCATTCGATATCTTGTGATCATTGAAGATCTGCGGTATAGCCCGTTCATCCCGAGAGTCACACTGAAAGTTATGTCAGGGACTTTAGAGAGTTAAGCATCGAATGACAATCATCAACGGAGGCGGAGACTCGATGATCTCAAGTCAAATTTCACTTTCACACAGCAGGATTGGCGATAAGTGTTGCAGGTACACGAGTTGTGAGAGACTCTGCAATCTTTGTTACAGAGCCGCTACAATGGCTGGACGTAGGTTTAGCTATTAGTATCAGGCTCGGTATGCAAACAATGTTAGAACCCCCTGCCCTTCAGAACAATCTGCAATGATCATGATAGTGTGATACCTACTCTGGGATTTGAACCAACTTTCAAGGTTAAAAATCGGGCAATTGCGTGAGCGCACGTACCAGTAGTAGCACTGTACCACTCCGCGTTCCGGAACTGCCAAAGCATTAGCACATCCTTCTCACGTGTGCTCCATCCGTTCCAATCTTGTGTAGCGTTTCAGCGGATTTCGATATGCCCTGCCACACCGCGCAACGAAACTCTGCGCCAGAGTCTCTACCGGATACCAATACCACGGTTCAGAGCTGCTGGCTCACCAAGCCCACGCTCTTCTTCAGCATGCTGGCTTGTGGGTTCACCTTTGATTTGTGTGTGATCACACCAATCATCAAAACAACCACCATGACACGTGCTGCTTCGATTGACGCACGAGCTAAGCACAAGCGTAAATGGCGTTTGTCCCGAGCTCGTCAGTCTCTCAAACCCAAGGACGGACCTTCCAGTGTTCACCAACCACGCATGAATCCTGCGAGCAGCTCCCGCCAAAGCCAAACCTCATCTCTCCCGCCGCCGCTCCGACGCCACGCCGACCCCCTTTTACCCCGCAGGAGGTGGAGCACAAGCGCGCGGTGGAGAAACTGCACCTGGCGGTGCTGCGCACGTCGCGGCCCATGGCGGCGTCGGGCAGCGCGGCGGCGGGGTCGGGCGGGGGGGAGGAGGACTCTGCGTTGGCGCTGCCTGAGGGCTGGCTGGGCGCGCACGGCCGCTACCTTGTGCACGCGCCCGTCCCCGGGATGGGGGAGTTTGCCGTGCTCAAGGAGCTGCTCCAGAGGCAGAAGGGGGAGCTCAACCAGCTGGCCACCGCCGCCAAGGCCAAGCAGGAGCTGCTGCAGAAGCTCACGCTGCGCTTCCAGGACGACAAGCTGGACTGCTCCCGCATCGGTGTGCGAGGCCGCTTGGAGTTCGAAAAGTCGTTTATGGGCTTGTATCTCGACTGCTCTATGATGCAGTTGTGGTTTAATGGTTTCTGTTTGGCAGATATGCGTGTGTGTTCATGTTGTCATGTTTTTGATATTCGCTGCACAGATACGTGTGATGTTGCGCTCCAATCGACGCTACCCTCGTGATTTGGTTTCTTCTCCAAACACCCTGCTGGTTTGATGAAGCCCTACGTCAGTGTTTGGTTTGTAGGCCAACTTCTGTTGGCGATGTGATTGAGGATAGGCTGGCCAATGCTACGGTGTGGGACGAGAAAACAGTTGCCAAGGAACGAGGTTTGCAGCTACAGACTCTGATAGGTCGGAAATTCGTATTGTGCCTTAGTTGAGACGGATTTTCTGACAGTGAGCAGCTGTCTCGTTTTCGCAAACTGGATGATGTGAATTGGATATTAATTTGAGTAGGGCAGATGTATTCCCAAGCAACGGGATTTCGATTAACGTGTCCCCGGGCCTAATGACTCTCATAATGGTGCAAGAATAGGAATCGAGTATGGAACTTGCAAACAAAACTCCAGGGGCTTATGCAGCGGCGTGATGCACCAACTAGGAGAGTGTCGATGTCAGAGTTGATCCGTCATAGAATCACACGTAAGATCATCATGTTCATAGGCGAGAAAAGGGCTGCGCAGCCACACAGAGCTGGTACACTGCAATTTAACAGGCATGTCACAACATGCGTAGCCGGCGTGCTGTGCGTGCCGCTGATTCAAACATAATGCCCTGAATGCAAACCAGCGTGCAAACCAAGCAAGTAGGCTGCAGATAAGATCTTGACTGTGTTTTCATGCTTGGCTATGGGGGTTTGGGGGTCACTCAGCGCCCAAGCAGAATGGCGTGCCGGCCGGGGCGCCCATCTCCCTCCCCATCACAATTCTGGAGCGCAAGCTGGAAGAGTCTGACGCCAAGCTTGAGACGGTGATGAACCAGCAGGTGAGCAAGAGAGACTGCTGCCAAAGTACTTATACATCACGTAGCCGGTAGCTCAGCCAAGGGGCCAGGGACTCTACTGGCAGAATCAGTTGCAGTTCGCCACATGACGCGCATGAGCAGGGCATGAGTCAGGTGGGGGAAGCCTCCATCGCGGCCTGGAGCTAGAACGCAATGAGTGATTCACGCCTTATAACGGATAGGCTGCCGGAAAGTATCCTTATCAACCGTGTATGTATGCTCTCGTTTCTTTACCTGCGCACGCATTTGTGTATTCAGGGAGCTTGACGAAACACAAATCAGCTGATGGACCGTACGACCCCTATCCCTGGCAAGTGCGTTCTTGCTGATATGCTCGCATGGAAACAGGCGTGAGCAAGAAAGCTGTCTTAGCTGTCTTTCTTCAAGTCTTTCTTGGATGTATGAGTAGATGTGTACGCGTGCACATGTTGCTGTTCAAGTACATCAAGGGGTGTCGCGGTGCATCGTATACAACATTCGGTGTAGATGGTCAAGCTTCTGCCATGCACGCGCGTTGTACACTGAAGCGGACCCTTCCTCAAGGATTTTTGCCAAACGCGCGCTGGTTACATGGACGTTGCACGAAGACATGTACGATATTAACCGGTTACACTGAATTTTGTGCCGTCACATCAGGCAACCCCGAGCAACTTCTCAGCCATTTTGCCTGGATCCGCTGCTTGTATCAACGCTTTTCGTATTTCATTGTGCATGGGTGTTGCCAGAAGCCTGTAGTTGGTGTACTGTTTGCTTTTTAACCTTGTGTCCAATGACACCAGTCAACACTTTGCAACCTGACCTAGGAACGCTCCCATGATTACAAGGGTTTGTTGCCAAAGTTTTGGTTGGCTCTTTCACAACTTGCTTCCATTGATGCGATCATTGTTATTTTTTTGGTTGTGTCTTTCTCGCGATTGACTGTACTTTGTTAGTTTCATGATCGTGAGGTGCTTCTTGCCATTTTCATGAGATCGATATCCGTACTGATGATCATGTTTGCCCGCAATTCAACAAGGTTCTTGATTTTGGAGGTACTTTTTCTTGGGACGGAAATGCATCTATGGGGTGAAATGACTACGAGTCTTGCTTGCTGGCGGATCATGATTCCACAGAAAACGTACTCGCACATCTGCACAAGAGTGAACAGCGACTTGCAGGCCCTGAAGAAAACAATTGGCGAAAGGCAGGCTGAGATGAAGCTTCTGATGGTCGAGGAGGAGAATCAGTCCAATGAGATGAACACCATATCCAACAAGTAACATCCCAATACCGTTCCCCGTTCCTTTGCACGCGTGCGTGCATGCATGATGTCATCACCGATCCAATGTACCTCGCTGACTTCCAATGATGCATATTTCAGTCATTGGAGCAACGCATCCTTCCTCAGGTCGTGCATTTGATTTGGCAGTCGATTCGTTTGATTGGTAAAGCTACACATGCCAAGCAGAATTCACGTCCACCAACTGATTCAACTATGAAAATGCCTGCTTAGGATATCTGCGCTCCAAAGGTTAGAGCCTGCAACTGCGAATTTGTGCACCCGTGCAGTTTTCAATGATGCGGGATCTGTATCGCGCTTTGACCCTGGCGCAATAGAGCAAGGGCTCCAGTCCTACTTGAGGTATTGGCTTCAGTGATCGTAACAGAGCGCTCGCGGCTGGGGGGATAACCTAGAACTAGCACTTAGCATACTTAGTGTGCCTGGCGCCGGCCGTGGAACGCGCACATGAATAACACATTGGCTCTGTAGAATTTGTTCGAATGCGGGAGTATGCTTCGAACTGAGTCTATATTTGCAATGCAACCTTTGGCATCTCCCACTGTACTCTGGCTTATCCCTGTAACCCCGGGCCACCAAGGACAGTTTGGCGGTAAAATTTTGATTGTGCTTTTTTTTTTTGGCTTGCAAGTTGCTGATGAAGGGTGTGGTTGTTGTATACAAGTATATTCCAGCTAGAGAACAACGTGGAGCAATTAAATGACATTACCATGCATCCATGAGCGGATGGTCTGGCTGCTCGAATCACTTACCAAGCACTATATAGCCTCTCCAAATATCCAAGACAGTAATTCAGGAATCCCTCAAGCGTTCACTGGTGCACACTTGCAATTAATGCAGCCCTACTGTGCGGCCAGAACCGATAACTTGAGATATGTTTGTTAAGTGATCTGCTTGAGTCAACATGATTGTGGTGGAAAACCTTTCAAAGTACGAATAGTGCGGACCACCCATGTTGTGCATTTGCCTGCACACTTGAAACATCCGCAGACCGCTTCTGACTCATGTGAACTCTTCCTTAGTGACAAGTATCCCACAATCCTGTATCCAAAACTCTTGGAGACTTGTCGTTTTTTCATTTGTTGTCAGTCCCCCATACGTCAAAGCGTGGGCTCAAACCAAAAAGGCAGGGATTCAGTGTGGCATTCTTCATTTCTGCTTGACAGTTCGATGATTATTCAAGTTTTTGTTTGTGTTGATATTATTACCTGATAGCATCAAATTCCTTTCAGTTGCAAAGTTCTGAGGGCGGACCACAACTTCCCAAAAACATCAAATGAAGCATTTTGCAATGTTTCCTGATTCGGAGTGTGGGGGCACCGGAAAGGCAATGCGCATCGAATCTCAGTCGGCAATGGATGCGAATGAAGCTTGTCGATCGAATTCTCTTGCGACTGGTGGAAACAATGGCTGTTTATTGCTTTCAGCACACTGTTCTGATCTAAGTAGGTATGTTAGGCCTCGCGCAAATTCCAGAAACAGACACCGCAAGGTTGAAACATCTAGGCAGGCGAATGTATCTTCGAGGATGCGAGATTCAATCGCTGAGATTGGCTGTCTGGCAAAACAGAACTCAACTACAGAGGGTGGCTGCAAAACCAACTCCGGATCCACTATGTATGCGTGAGAACCATTGAAATTAGCAAAGCACATGGCGTGTCATGCATGTTTCATTCATGTTGCATTCACGGCTCATTTGGTTTCGCGCTTTGACATGTGTGTTTGACATTGTCCATTCGTCTCGTGGATCGGTTTGTGGACTTGTGCAAAGGGGCATGCGATTCAGCGTGCCTTGACGGATTCCGGCCCAATGGGAAGGAACCTTGTCCCGTTATGTGGATAATACGGTGTGTTGTGCGTTGGAGTCTGTACATAAGAACGCTGGATATCGTGTACTACAAGTTTTTAGAGCCTTGTGAATGTGCGCTTGGTGGCTGTGTTATCTTCAGGGCTCAAGATGCCATCGTCAAGCTGAAGTCGGAGATCGGCCGCCACGTGGAGACCAAGCAGGGGTGGAACCAGCAGAGCCAGTGGGCGCGGGGCACCGTGGCCCTCATCAACGAGGCCAACCAGTGCATAGAGACGCAGCTCGCGAAGCGTAACCACATCATTCAAGAGATGGACGTCACGTGCGCACCAACCCTGCGCCTGCGCGCACCAAAGACAGAGCAAGACGCACGATGCAGACAACAAACGTGTTTCCTATTGTTCTCCTGGCTCTGCCTCCGGAGGGGCTGCCCTTGCAGCCCACTGTTATCCCTTGATGTGGGTGTCGTGGTTGTAACTGCGTGTGTTCCTGTTGGTGTTTTGGGCGCAGCTTGCCTTCTGCTCAGTACATCGACCGCGGTTCTGTTTCTGATGTGGGTGTGGCTGTGCATGTGAATGTTGTGGTTGGCGCCCCAAGTGTGAATATTCATGTCAAGTCGCTTCGACTATCACAGATCGTCCGTGCTTTCTTGTTGTTGTGTGCTTCTTTGTTGCGAGATCGTCGCATGATGTTGCCTACATTGGTGGTTGTTCCTCGTGGTGACAGCCTGGGCTCAGGAACAACTGCAGGTGGGGTTCTCAGAGCGCATTATTCAATCCTTCACGTACTATACCTGATTCAGGAGAGCTACTCCTGCACAGAGGAAGAAAACCGCGCCCTGTGTGGGCATGGACCGTACACAATGATGATCGTTGATACATGTTGATGTCTTCGAACTATCAGTCACAGTTGGCTCGGCAAACGATTTTGCTCAAACCAACCACACTTTGCTACGGTGCCAACCGCCGATGAT
>NHOP01001348.1:0-11094 GCA_018697155.1 Pyramimonas parkeae | reverse complement strand
CGCAAGGCGTCTCTGCAGCAGGCGTACAATGCGTGGGTGGAGGCCTTGTGCCTTGCGCACGAGGAAATGGAGCGGGCGGCTGCAGAGGCGCGACTGAGCTCGGCAGTGAACCAAGTACATCAGCAAGCTGTGGAGGAGAGGAAAGCCTTGGCCATCAGGTGCCTGCTTTCACGGCACAGAAGGGGATACACACACTTCTCACTCCATACTGACATACACCGATGCCGTTGTGTACAGCAACCCGGGAGGCGGGGATCTGTGAATATCCACTCCACACGTCCACATCCAGCGCTCCCACCGTCAATTCGTTTTGCGGAATCCGGTGTTCTCCAAAGTGACATACGTTAAGATGCCGCCGAATTCATATGTTTCCCAATATGTACTCTGCGAATAGGCCAATGAGTAGAGATTTTGTTTCTTGCCTATGGGAGGTTCACTTGGGCGGTGTGCAATGTGGGAGGCCATAGACGCGACAAATGAAGTGTCAAAAGCGGCGCCAGATCCAGGATCCATTTTGAAGAACGAGTGGGGGTTTACTGGGCCCGCGTAGTTAATCCGCCACTGGTTGTATCGCTGTTGCGTTGAAGTTCAAATATATTGGGGACGCATCCAGCACCCCCGGATAGGCACGATGTTATGTTCTGGGCCCTGAACACCTTTTTTTTTTCTAATCATGCAGCACATCTTTTAAACCAATCATCTGTTTCTGACAATCGATTGGCGATTGAGAATCCGCGCCACTCGATATCAGAGTTTGGCCTGTGGTGAGTCATATGCCTCCCACGTTGTAGCTGGGAGGGTTTCACACGCGCGCCGGTGGATGTCAACATGCCTGTGTTCTTGCACAGAGGGTCACCTTGGCACACTTGCCAAGTTTGTGGTATGGCTGGGACAAGTAGGCGCATGAACAGCAGCCGGTGGTCCCCTGGAGCCTATGGGGCGCAAGGCATTCAAATTTCGCGTCGTGGGTGACAGATGCCGTCTTGTGTATGGTTTTACCAGCATCTCCCCTTAGCATCCAGGTGCGAGCCGCTTTAGTTGTGGTGTGTTCTTAGGTTACCCATTCATGTTCCGTAGAAAGCGCTGCTTGTTGTCCGGAGGCGGAATTGACGAATCTGCCGACTAGTTAATTGGAATCCTAGTTGCTGAGCCATCCAGCAAAGGTGCAATCTGCTGGCTGAAATTAGCTTGCAAAAAATTTGTGTGGTACATTGGTACATAATTGTGCGCGGCAACAACTCACTTTACCATTGTTATATCGTCAGGAGTCCTCAGAAAGTTTGTGCTGTGCACAATCCAACACTGTCTACCCACATGCAGGAGTGCAAGCATGCACGTTAAGCTTACCCCCCCTGTAAAGAAGTTCACCTAAATTACAAGTCCTGCCTGTCTGTGCAAACGATAGCAACAATTGCGACTTGCTTCTAGTGAACCTGCCCACCGATGAAGCAGAATTTTTCCATGGCACTTACCTGCAGACTAGGTAAACACAAACTCAACAGCATACTTGATGAAACAACTGTGCTGATGCTGGGCAGGAGTAGGCTCGTCTTTTGCAGAACGAGTGGATGCAGGGTAGGGTATCAATGCGCACGGTGCACTTGCAACATATGACCATGTGGACTGGATACAGAGCCTCCATGTTTGCGTCCCGCCTTCACCAACATTCGTGTGGGTTTTGCTGCCTGGCGCAGGATTTTCCGACGGCAGACGCGGAACATGCACCGGTCCATTCTGCGGCAGTGGCTCCTGCTCTCGGAACGGGATGAGGCACGCAGCGCGGAACTTCTGGCCAAGGCGCGTGTCAAGTTGAGGCCCCTTGTGCTGCGATGGTACTTCTCCAGGTGGACGGGGCGGTGCTCCCACTGCCAGCAGTTCACCGACGGCACCATGAGCCCGGCCAAGCGCGCCGAGATTTTGCGCAGGGCCCGCAACTTCAGAGTAGGTACGCGTTGTTTGGGGGGTGGCCGGGCGCAGAAAGCAGGCGTGTTGCATGCACGCTCGGCACCGAGAGCTTGTGGGGAATCGTGGTTGTTGTCGGCAATCACTACGCACTTCCCTGCCCAGCCACGAGCTGAGGGCTTGGTTGCTGGGATCGAGGAATTAGCATGCTCATTTTTGTGCAAAGGTCTGGCCGTGTTGATCGGATGTGCACTTGTTTGCAATGATTATACCACAAGATTGTAGATCGTCATCGTTGTGTCTGTGCCGCATCTGGTCATGGTACCCCAACGCCTTCCCAAGTCGCCGGCGTCGATATGAGCACCGCCAAAGATAGCAAACACGAAGAGTCAAGGTGGTTCACCTAAAGTCCACACCTAGGTTTGGGTTTGAAGAACAACGAGATTCGTCTTTGACGTTGTACAAACCCAGCATCGCCCACCAGGGCCGCAAGCATCTGTCGCAGCAGAATTTACAGTCAGGCAGGCCTTTTACGAGTCAAAACTGCTAGGAGCGCGGGCTAGCAGCTATACATTGTTCAGTTGACCTCAGTCAACTGAACATATTGGTGAGAAACACTGTGAGGACAGTGTGTAATAGGGAATTGTGTCACTTTTCGTGTGCCACTCACATGTATTTTCTTTGGTGCTTTGCAAGAAAGCGCAGTACCTTCTACATCACTGCATCCCTTCCATGGTGTATTTTCAAGATGCTGACCAATGACTACATGTCGACGTGAAGACAAGGCACGGTGTTGTTGAGATTTCTTGCTGAGCAATATGATGGAGTCAACAAGTCCCAAGCCCATGCCTCTACATCGACTTCTCGAAAGCATCTCCTCAATCTTTTTGCACAAACATATGTGGAACCAGTATCATGCGTTCTGATTGCGAAATTGAGCCTCAACTACATCCAACACCTCATGGGGCTGGGTTGGGGCCTGAATGCAACAAAATGCAGGCTACTGCTTGGTTTACTGGCACGAGCTGTGTCGCAGCCGAGCTCGGCGGCAGAGGCTGTGTTCGCGAGGCATCCAGAGATATCAGCAACGGCTGCAAGGAGGAGCCATGGAGCAATGGTTTGTGGAGAGCACCGCCCAGGACGCCCAAGCCCGCCTGCCCCAGGTGCTTTGCAGAGCCGGATGCAGGAAACGGGGCAGGGCAATTTTTGTGAGGATGCGATGATCTGCATGTGTGGAAAGATCATCTGCGACAAATGGTCGGCTCAGGGGTGAACCAAACAACTAAGACGCTGTATTGGACGGAAGTGCCTGATACACACAAAATATGGAGGTGCGGGAGTATTGGTTTGTAACTGGATTGCTTGGCTGGTTATGTTGGGATGTTGCACTGGCGTCGGTTCTGGCGATGTAGCAGAGACACCTGTGCATTCCGAGGAAGTGACGGTTCTTGTTTTCTTCGATTTTGATGCACCTTTGTTGTTTGGGTTGTGCTCTGGTCAATGTGACGAGACAAGCGACAGCATACCAACCTGGCCTGATGAGTGCTGTGGTGTTGGCTCCTAAGCAACATCGCTCGGCACACGTACCTTATCGTGCAGAATGAAGTCTAGCGCGTCAGATGCGAAGAGTGATTGTCGACTAACAGAACAACTTGAGCGCATCCAGCAAGTCCAGCACCTACCTAGCGTGAAATGCTTGGAGGATGATGATTGCGTCTGTTGGTTTGTACAAGAGACTTCCTGACAAGCATCCACTGGTCCCTATGGCCATTCACGTCGACCCATGACGAGCCCATCCAGCCCAGCAGAGCTGCAGCAATAGTTTGGCAGCTGTGTACCACGTGTTTGAACCTGAGCTACGTCCGCAGGACCACCTGCTGTGATAGTGCCATGGTTCTGCCTACAGCATCTGGTAAGGATATCTACACTACAAAGTGTGATACAACCATTGGGCAATTGCAGTTTCAATTCACTCCACGGTGATAGATGTGTGTGTGTGTGTGTGTGTGTGTGTGCTTGTTGCGATAGTCTGCAGATGTACTTGGGACGGAGGGATTTGTACTCACATATGCATCATGCGCTGAGGTCGACAGGTCTTTGTCAGATCTTGTTCTTCCTGTCCCCTTTTGTCAAGACCTGCGGACCTCAACGAGACACATCCAGACACTATGTGCACCTCCATTCAACTGCTTTTCGTCTGCATCCAGTGTCGATCCCGCAACTCTCTTGTTTTTCCACGTTGACTTCCAGGCCTTACGCGTGTGGACTTCTGCAGGGTGTTTGTTGCATGATTGTGCTCCATCGTCGAGTCGCGTGCACTATCACCAGAACTCGGAAGCCTAGCATGCTTGCAACCCGTGAAACGCACATGTTTGGCCGGGCACGTGATGACCAGTATGTCCAAACTCTGGTGAACCCCCTGGGGATGTCGTGTTGGGCTCGTGCCAGGTGCGCGCGTGCCTCCGACGCGTGCGCGCCGCCGCGGCGCTCTCCTGCTGGCGCGGTCGAGTGCACTACAAGTTTGTCATGGGGTACATGGCCAGACGGGCAGACCGAGTGTTCTTGCGGCGGATGTGTCAACGGTGGCAGGCTGGAGTCGCCATGGTGCTCAGACTTGTGGGAGGAAGGGGATGCATGGAGTTTATGCCACTGTGTTTCCTTGTAAATTAGCACAAAGTTTGTGGATGTCCGAAAGTTTGCGCCCAGGTTATCAACATGGGGGATAGTTTGGTAAGCACATGCAGGTTGTTGAGTCTCTCATGACTTGTACTGAAAGGCGTGTCTGACATATTCAGTGACCTTGAGCCCCTTTTTCATGCCTTTACGAATAATGAGCCCCTGGCAAGTGTATGGACTTGGATCCTTCAATCGATCTGTTCGCCGTTCCTTCGGCTAGTAGCCGACAAACTTCCCAAGCTCCGCAGCTCAGGGTGTGTTTTCAGTTTAGAAAGTACAGACGCTTTACACGTAGCTGTCGATGATGATGCGTGAGAGATGTATTCCACCGCTGAGTAGTTTGAAAGATTGAATTTCCCACAAAATGTGCTATGTTATCCGCACCTGGCAGTCACATTGAGATGTCTAATCTTGGATGACTGCTGCCACGCCGATTTTGCTTTCGTACAATGCAAGCGGCATCTCGACACATGACGTTCGCACATGATATGTGCTCATGATACATGGAGACCGTATGGAAGCTTCATCAATGTTGTGCGTCGTATACTAGTTCCCGCCTCGGGTTGTTCGATGTACGGCTGTTATGTGAACTGTTAGATGGAGGCGGAGAAAGCCGCACGGAGCCAGAAGGCCAAGCTGAAACTGGACAACATCGGGAACGCCGTTTTGCTGCGGTACTGGAGAACCTGGTACAAGGCTGTCAAGAAAAATTTGCAGCACCGCAAGATCACCAAGATGCTGCAGCAGCGCCGCAAGTGGCGGCGGTTCAAGGGAGCATTCCAGGTGCTGGCCCGACGCGCGCAGGCACTTTTGTGGTGAACAGCCTTTGCTGTGGGACAGCAACAGTGTCAGCAACGCGGAGAAGGCCACCCAGATGATCAGGGAGGACACACACGCGTCACGCTCGTTTCATGTAAAACTTGAGACATTGTGTGTTCGAGGTTGTGAGTCTGGTGGAAAAGTTTTCATGCATGCGAGTGATAGATGATTGTTGCTGCTCTGAGCCCAGTGTGGTTGCATGTTGATCATATCGTATGGGTTTGGATTTATCATCCTGTACAAAGTGCTGAACTTCCCATTCAAGCATTAGGGGCCGACGGTTGCATATGAGACTGAGCGTGCAGCATAGCGCGTTTCGCATGGCAATTGTCCCCGTCTGCTGGAAATTGACACACTTGACGTGCCTGGAATGTTAGAGTTCCCAAAGCGTACTCGCAACATCCAACATCTGTATCTGCCTTTACAAGTCTCGAAACTCATTGGTAGATGAAATGACAGAGGTGTGACTTGGCGATGCATCAATAGCGTAGCTTGGTGTTTGGCTTGCGTTTCTGTTTCCGGTACTCAGTGCACGGTGTAGGTGCGCTCTCCCGCCTTCACGCTTTCGCTTTTTTCATGCATCAACAAGGAGACCCAGCCCCTCAATTTGGCCCGTTCGGCGTGGAAGCCCCCTTGTTCTCTTTTCGCATTTTCAGCAATTACAAGGGTGGATTGTTTTTAAGTTAAACTATGTGGGTTTTAGGTGATCCTGGTTGTGTTGTTTCCTTACAAGTCCCTAAGGGATGTTCATGATTTTGCATCCTCCACTCATGTGGCTGCACGAGCACGTTTCTTTAATCTTGTAGGCTTGAAACCTTTTGTGCGCGGCTCCTTGCCCAAGCCGAGAGTGAAGATTCGATGTCCCTGAGTCAAGGGGAAGTATCATACAACATTGCTTTTCTTCTAATACGTTTCTTGTTGTTGTTTCTCGGCTATCACTTCTGGATGGAAAGATATGCCCCACCTGCAGTAGTGCCTGTGGCTGTAGGGGGCGTAGCCCCTTCGAACAAGTTGCTGCTGTGCGAATGATTTGAACTGATCCATGGTGAATTGTTTGGATTTGCTTGCGCGAATGGGGAAGCATTAATTGCTCAAAGCATCCTGTGTTACCGCCTAGCTACCCTGCTTGACCGAGTAGAACGCAATTTACTTGCGTTCTAGCTATGGGATTGATATATTTCTGACCATCTGATCACTTGATAGAGTTCCTATCTTGGTTTTGTGTCGGTTGCACAGCGAATGATTTTCAAGGAAGGAGACTTCCCAACTCGCGACAGTGTCTTGGTGAGCATATGCATCAACTGGTTGGGAAGACAATGTGTTGTAAGTCGAGCGGCCTAATGGGAAGAAGTTCTGCATGATTCGCTGCTTGCCCAAGTTCAGGCCTTGACATGAGTAGGCGTTGCCCTGGCCGACAACACATCGTGCGCTATGTTCGCTGGAGGGCCTTGTCTTTGCTAAGCGAACGTATACACCAACTGCTCTCCACCCAACACAACCCGCCCTGACGTTTTGTGTGGGTTGGACCTGGGTGGTGGTGTTGCGCCGCCAGAAACTGCGCGCGCACGTACGGTCCCAACAAGAGAAGCGCGTTCTTCTCCGCCGGGCCCACATGATGCGCAGCCGCTTCCTCAAGGACCGGGCCCTCAGCGCCATGGCCGACTACGTCCACGAAACAAACGTCAAGAAGGAGATGCTCGTCAAAGCATACCGCCACGCTGAAAACGTCATCCTCGTGAGTGGGGCCTTCTCCTTACCCAAACTGAAGGTCTGCAGTAGGATACAGGACTTTGGATTGAATGCCGTAGGCAATCAGGGGCTGAAGAGTTGCCGGTAAGCGATGCGTTTGCAAGGGATTGTTTTCTTGGATGGAGTTTTATCGGGGGGCGCGTCGTTTGCTGGGTCAGCGAATCGGTGAGAAGTTTCATGACAATGGCCAAATCACGCACTGTGATATCAAGCGGGTTCCAAAGCAAAGGATGAAGAGACGGGCTGCTGGGCGAAATGCCTTGGAGAGACATGTTGGCCTGAAGGTCAGCATCGCCAATCGAAAGCAGGCTTTGCTGGGGACGGCATTCACTGCCTGTTCATCTTCATTCGTACATTGTTTTGCGCGCATGAGAAGGTGGATGGAACCCTGCGGATTGCTTGTTCTCGTTTTTGTTTGAGCCAGAGACTGTAGTGTGCGATCATGGATCAAGTTATCTTGGCTTTTCGAAAAGAGTTTTTGGAAGCATGATCATGGGAAGGCGGACTGTTTTGACGATGTGACAGGTCATGGCAATCCTGTGGGCGGTTAGAACACAGTTAACGGCGCCGTGGTGCTGTACATTTGTTTTTTTTGTTTGTTTTTTTTTATTTTTTTTCCGTATGTTATATTTGAGCTCCCGCAATTTTAAACAATGCATGCAACGTATCAGCCTGAACGGTATCTTCTTATGCTTGATGCTGTTATGTTCGCACCACGCCATGGACCTAGTTCTTGCCTAGAACCACATGCCTGCTCGCGAGCAACGTTCGCCATCAACAGGGTTGGGCGCAGCTCCAGCCGAGGAGGAGGTTTGTATCGCTTTGTGAGTGTACGGCCCGAGAACGTGAAGTGGGAGTTGCCAAGGCACTCTTCACCTGCACCTTGACCCAGGCCTGTGATTGCATGCAGCTTGCCCCCGCCATGGAGATTTGGAGGGAGACCCTAGAGCAGGCAAAGCGCGAGCTGGATGCCGAGATGAGGCGCGCGCAAGAACTGGCGGCGGAGCACGTTCGGCGCAAATTGCCGCACTGCTGGGCCTGGTGGGTGAAGTGGATGGCTGGGAGGAAGGTGGGGCGCATGCGGGACAAGATGAACCGCAGGCACATGTGCAAATGCCAGTGCGCGCGCGTCTTGGAAGCGTGGGCAAGCATTGCATACATTGACGCCGTGAGAGCCCGAGCCCCTGCCCCCGTCCCCACCCCCGAGGATTGCTGGTGAAACAATATGGGTCGTTCAGGTGTCTGTTTGTTGCATTGTTGAAAGGTCATATTTTGTTCTGGTATGACGGGAGCTTGGGTCTAGTAGACCCCTAAGCTTTAGGTCATTCATTTTTGTCGGAGGGTGTCTTCTTTTCTGATGTATATCAACACTCGCACTTTGCGGGATTCTCGTTGCTCATGTAGCAGCAATTCTCGTCTTGAAAACGATACTTTAGGAGTTAAGATGGTTTCTTTGAAATGCTACTTTGATGGTTGTTCAAGAGATGAGTGCACACACAAAATGTGCACGGAACACAACGCGCCGATACAAAGTGATGCCGCAGCGCCACCATCTGTCGATTTCCCACCTTGTTTTGCTCTACCGCTCAGCCAGGCGGCAGTATTGTACTTTCCTGGTGACCTGTATTCAGGAATGACTATCCCATTTAACTTCATCAATAAATGGGTGGACAGGCTCTTGGGCTTCTTTTGTTGCATGGAAATTCCTCTAGGGAGGTTTGTCCACTGTGCAGCTTTGTGTCCAGTGACATTACATTGAACAGTTTATCGCCACGTCTAGATTCTCCTCCAACTAGCCTCTGCCATTCATACTGCTGTCCTTCCTTGCATTGAACAGCAAGGCCTATTCCCAATAACTTCCCTTGAGGTAATCCAAATTGCACCTTGATTCTCATGTGTGAAGCACCTCCAATGCGAGCATTAGTTGCCTATCAATAGGCTGCTGAGTGAGGCTAGTTCTGCTAGCTCACTTTGAAGGTTATTCTGTGATGACTTGATACCCATCTGTCAAGCCGTTCCCCTTTTCGGCCATTTATGCTCACTTGCTTCAATCTGGGCTAGGGCTGATTGCTGCACTTTCCTCTCATGAAAAACGGCTCATCCACACATACGCAGTTATCATGCATGAGCATGCTGCTGCCTTCCCCGAATTGGGATACGGTGTGGGACGCAGTGTATGCATGAAGGCTGTTGGGGTTCACGAAACACAACTCGCTGGATCTCGTATTCAGTGCTGAACCATGCTCGCGGATGATTTGGTACACTGGTTCTGGATTCCAGTTCTAAACTTTACTGTTGAATCACTTGACATGACTCCAGTGCGCAGGGTTGATGTTGCTTACGGCGTTGTTCGTCCATAGCACACGTGCGATTGCTTCCTGTAGGTGATGGCACATTAGGCGTTCAGGATGTTTCCAGGTTCTCCGTTTTCCTCCACGTCCTGCTTGCATGTTTTTTTATGCCCAAAATGCTGGCGACCTCAGCGTTTTGTTGGTCAGAAATCGTAGGATTTGTTCAAACAACACATTTGTTTTCGCAGCACATGTGCCACTAGCACATAGAAGTGAATCTGCCAGTACTCCAGCCTCAATTTTTTATCAATTTGTGCTAGTTGTTGTGGCGCACGTTCAATGTACATGGAAAGGTTGTGTTTTGCATGGGTTTTCCTAATGTAATTTTGTTGTTTCTCCAACATCTAGATTCGCATGCACCATGGGGAGGGGAGCGGCTGTTTTTTCTGCAGGTGACCATGTTTCCTCAAAATGTCGAGCGTGCTGACAACTTCCTCAACGTGCGCCCGCTCCCAAATCCCTACCTGTGCAGTACGAAGAGTGTGGTATTTGGCATTTAAGAATGCTGATCATGAAGTTCGTCCTGCATGTTCGCCTATGGTTATTTCGGCTATTCCAAGAGAACATGAATAAGTGTGACAACGACTTGGTTGATTTTCTTTCAAAACGTAAATGGATTCCCAGCCATGCGCTCCATGACCTGTCACCCTGCTTTGTTGTCCTTGAATATCTTGCATCCTCTTGTGATGCAGCTTAGTTTGAAGGACTTCTCCACAATTTCTGTTTTCTAGCATGATTGAGGCTTTCACATTTAATGTGTTTTCATGGTCATCAAAAGGCTAGATGCTTTGTTTTGTTTGGGGGACGTATATTTTGTTGGTGTGTGGACATTGGGTGCACGTGGCCCTGAATTCCATATCGAGAATTGCGTTTTCCAGAATACTTCATCTACACAGCACACCCATGGAATGTACATTTGCATTTTATGTGTGGCATGTTTTCGACATATTCATCGAGACCATCACACGCGTCGTGTGGGGGGACACAAATGGCATATTGCTTTGTATGCAATCTCATGTATGGTACGTGATTGACCTGGTACACCTATTTTCAGGGCCACCCATGGAAAATACGGAATAGCATAATAATCAGTCGACACACCTTCAGATCCAGTGGATCTTGGGTTATATCCCAAAATATACATACTTTGGGACATGCGTAGTATACCTCAACACTTTGTCCCAACAAGGTTTGTAGCACTTGTTCATGTTGCGATGGAATTCCTGTTCTTGGTCGCTTCCTGTTTTATAAACCATGCAATGCTTGTACCTTGCAGGATGACAGGCACCATTCCCCGTGAACTCTCTGATTCTATCATTTTGAACCTGTTTTGCTTGTGCTATCGAATCCCACGTCAACACCACAATAGTTGGTCGGGCGGCTCCGTACATGAAATCTGTTGGGCGTATGTGTTTGGCGACGACGTAGATAGCATCTCCACGCAGCTGACTTGTGGCCAGAGGAAGTGTTTGGATACAGGCCAAGCTCCTGGAGAAAGCAATTCAGGCCTGGATGCACTTCTTGAAGTTGCAACAAGAATGGTCCAACGTGTACAGCAAGGTCAAACGCGTGTTTGAAAAGGCGAGCTTGCCCCCCC
>NHOP01001347.1:0-11091 GCA_018697155.1 Pyramimonas parkeae | reverse complement strand
GCATAGCACACACATTTGACGGTCAATGCCATACCTACGAGGGAGCAAGTAAGAATGAAATTGAATAAACCTCCCCGTCTTTATACTTTTCCTCAAAAGCCAATTTACACACGGAGAGCTCTTTGTCGAGCCAACACAGTTTTGTCCTTCAAGAGGTGGGTACTGCACCTGTCAACCGAGACATGAAATCATGTTCCACCCTTTCCTGAATAAGATTTGCAGGTTTGTTCTCGTAGCTTTTGAGAACTTCCAAGTAACGTGCAACCTGCATACACTTAAAAACAATGTCAAGCTAACAACAGACCACTCAAATAGGCTTTTTAATGATGGATCAGGGAGCGCTCCAAGCATACCACTGTCTGTTCAATGGTGATGTGCAATAAATTGACAACTCACATAGTATTTGGTTGGGGTTAAGACCAAAACCATACAGATCTTGTTGGTGGAAATTCATTTTCAATTGAAATTTCGTAATCAAAAGCAGGTATGGGAGCCCAACATGTATATATTAACAAAACACGACCTGTGAATGTATGCGCGCACACATAGTGAGCTTTAGATTTGTGAAAGTGCATGACCAGCTACCTAAGAAAATATTGCCATACCCAACCATAACCAATCTTCAACATGACCCACGGTTGATGTTTTACAGCACGCCCACCTCTTCATTGCTCCACGCACAGATGAGGGTGCAGTCATTAAATGTGCATGCTTTGATTACCTCCGCAAGCGGCTTTATCACATCCTGCAAACCAAAACAGGCAGCATCAATCCTGAAATGTTCTGTGTTCCTGATATACAGCCGCAAGGCTACGATTTTAGCAATGATTCAAAGTAAAGATTTCATCATGTGAACAAATCTACCCCACTTATTCGTTTGATGATATATCTGGTACAACGCCCATGAGGTCGAATCCTCCCATGATGACGCAGCAAGCGTCGCTGTAAACTGATGCACTCGCAGTATGCATTGGTTGACCTTGCCCACACCTGCTTGCAGGCAGTGTCAACAGACACGAAAAAGAAACAATCCAAAGTTCAGCTGCTTCACTGGTGGCACAAAGGAAAAGCTTATGGTACCCATAAGGCAGTGTTTGTGAATATTTGCTGAACTATCTGGGAACAAAGCCACAGAATGCGATCCTCAAATCATCTTGGAATGTCTCAGATCCATGGAACTCATGCACTACAAACCCTGGAAGCAACATGGTCGCGCAACATACTAGCGCATCCCTTACGCAATACCAAAGGAAACAGACAATTCTGGGGCATTGAATATGAAAGATCCCAGCAGAAAAGTGAGTGAGCGCCGCTTCCTCCAAGGATTCACTCACGCACATCCACATCCACATGGCATATCACCACCCGCAGGCGATAGGAATTGGGCTGCAGCTCTCGGATTCGAAAGTGCAGGTACTCAGGATGGAGTAGGTGATATCTGCAATGCGCCAGCAGGACAATTCATCCAACAGGATCAGCCATAAACTGCATGCATCGTCAATTTCCCCACAGAGCGTAGAATCCAATCAGTGTAGCGAATGAGTAAATGAGAGCACGTACTGTGATCAACTAGAAACATGAAAATAACACACCCAATATGGGTCATGTTGTAGACATCATTCATTTCATCAAATGAAATCCCAAAGCTCCCGTGCATGGCGTAGGCTAAGCAGCTACGCATAAATCAGGCAAATCAAACGCTTCATAGCTGTGTATGGTTGATTAGCTTGCGCAGAGGGGACGTAGGCCTTGTGTTTTATCGCACCTTAAGCTCAGGTACAAGGCGCATGCGTTTTGGCCAACAAGATAGTCTGGCACTATGTCTGCAAACTGCCATCAAGCAAACAACAGAATGCAAATCATATCAACTTAAAACTTTCACAAGCACAAGCTGACCAGTCAAGTTCATACTTCAACAAGCAACCAGGGTATGGACAGCTGACCCATGTACAAGAGTCAAAGGCCAGCTACACGTTTCTGTTCACCAGCTCAGGACGCCTGCACAAGCAACAAAACATCTGCACTCCATGAATTCACTCCTAGCTCCAGCTCTCACCTGCCAGCGTACCACCTTGATGTAGCGCAGCACTGGGTTGCCCTCCTGGCGACGACTCACCTGCGTTGCAGCAGCAAAGATGCAGGAATACTGCTGACAAGTTGCTGTCAACTGTGATCGTGCTGTGCACATTTCCGCCTGGGAACCATAGCCGATCCCTCGAAACTCATTCAACATCTATGAGCTCACCACATGGACACTGGGGATTGTTAAAACGCACTCATATTGCTCATCAAGTAGCAACATATCCATTCGATGTAAAGGTTTTTGGTGAGACTGGACGCTGCAGGAATCTTGATGACAACGCTTTGTTTGGAGTTGATGCACAGACCTGATACAGGGCCCGTCGAAGTATCACCCATGGTGGGAAGGATAAGCACAGAGGATCATGTAGATTGAGATGCATGGCATGGTTTGTAGAAAAAGATTAACAGTTGACCACATTGTGATCGCTCGGATAAAGAAATTGTTCAAGCGACCGCAGGAGCTTTGCGGGGACACCATGGTACATAACAAACAGGAAGACGTATTGTGGGAATAAATTGATCACGAAAGAACATGACATCTGAATCATCTTAACATCACACAGACCATCACACAAGTGCATATAAAGCAAGAATACACCCTGTAAAATGCAAGGTTGTTGCCCTTCAGCACACACTATCAAACACTTCCGAGCAGCTAGTGGGATCCAAGGATGGTTGCGCGAATGTCACTCAAGTGCGTGTGCGGATGCTTGTGCACGAAATTTTCCCATTCTCAAGCTGGGATGGGAATAAATCTGACATGATGGCTCAGAACTTGGCTCAATTGGCTTCATCCCTAAAGCGTTGCAGTCACATTTCCATTGTTTTTTTTCGTGCTGAGCCTCCGTTGATACAAATCGCAACAATCACGTCCCCATTTCTTTATCCCCTTTGAATCACACCCAAACACGAAGCAAGTCAATGTTGCTTGCACCATTATTTCTTGTATTCTTCACCATATGCAACAATCACATGCACTCCTGCAATTGGTTTGTCGCCACAATATTCCGTGCGCACTTGTGTGTTGATGAAACTGATGCCCATTGTGGCCCACTAGGTTTTATTGTTGCAGACATCGGTCCCACATCCAAAACAGTACAGTATGTAACATCGGATTCAACATTAGATTGTGTCATGCTCCATCTGAGCTGGCCTGTACATCTCTCTAGCAATAAGGAACCTGTGCATGAACAAGCAGTAGAGAGTGAATCCCACCTGGATGGCATTTAGTGCAGGGGGCTTCGCTGCAGATAGTGTGCGCGAAGTGTCCGAGGTAGGCGCTGGATTGATGTTTCTTGTGGGCCCGACCTCTGAACTATCTGCGCACCAGTTGCAAAACAGCGTCTTCAGTCTCCACATGGAGCCTTTTGCTCAGGAATGTAGGAAAAGCATCTGCGCTACGAACAGTCAATTGTTTGCTTATTGAAACAGTACAACCAAGGTGAGAAACGATCTCTGAAGTGAAACCTATGGGCAGATGTTACTGGACAGAAATGATGATTTCATCATTCACATCCGCCTTCAAAAAGTCACGTCTGCACCTAGCACAAAGCGCTGGAGATGGATTGTACTCTACAGGTGTTCACGAAACCAAACATGTACATGTCTATGTTGAGTGGCCAGTCATGCCGTTGACCATGCAACAGTAAGGAGTGACTTACCAGTTGTCCCTGACTGAGGCGCAGACTGCTGCACGCTGGGCGGTCGATGTTGCGGGGCTAGTGGAGCCTGTAGAAGTTTCACAAGACATATAATTGATCTTCCCTTGAAGGGTCGTCATCGCAATGTTCATGGAAACACAGCTCTCAATTAGCCGTGCAGGGTGAACACATGATTAAGCTGCACTTGTCTGGTTTTGCACAAGAATTCTTCGTATGGTTGGATGAAGGCTGCTGATGGTCTTGACAAATGGCATCGCACGCACATCAACACGATTCACACGAAGGGGTGACCTTCGCATCAGAGGTACAGATCCCGATATAGATAAGATAAGTCAAAACTTCAGTTGGAGCTGGAACTCCAACTAAAGCTTCCAGGCTTTCAAACGGAAGTGCCGAAGATATACCGGAGGCTGGTGAATGGGTGGGTTGTAGTGCCTCGATTGCTGTGCAGCCGACTCAAAAGCTCTTTGGAAATTGGACTTCGGTGCCTCTCTTGGTAGATCAAAACCTGCAATTGTCATCCATATTCATCATTGTAATAGACGTTTGGCAAACTCAAACAGCAGTCGCACCAAACGCGCTGCAAACCGATGTACTACACGAGGAATTGTTGATTGATGAGCAAAGACATATCCGTTCGCATGAGCGAGAATTGCCGACTTCAAATAAGGCAACCACGCTAAACATACATCCATGCGAATTTCTGTTTACGACATGGGACGCAACTCGCTGTGCATCAAGCATCACAATTGTGCTTACTGATTCAGATGAGCGTGCGCACCTATTGGGATGAAACACGTTGAAACAGAAAATCCAAAGTCCCATGCCATCACAGGGTTGTAGCAGCACAGCAGCACATACTTATGCTTGAGACTATATCAACCGACAAGACTTTCCTCCACCCATATTCGGGCTTATGCGAACATCATTTCAACTCGAATGCAATATTCAACTGAACCACATACACAACATGTACGATCACAGCACAAGCCCAAAACTGTACACTCGTTTGCACACAAGAAGACCTCCCAAAAATCATTTGCATCAATCTAGATTCACATGAATCACATTGAAATACCTGATGGGCCAGTTGAATTTGCTGAAGGAATCACCCTATGTTTGGGCAACTGACCAGATGGTGCGTCTGGTGGATCCTGCACTCAATGCACGCTCACAGCCTTTATTTCATTAAAACTAACGTGCACATTTCAAAATGTATCAATTTACTACAATGAATATCAGTATGCCCAGAAGGTGGCTATCCGCCATCTTTGACGTCTAGGTGAACATCTGAGCCCTTAAACGGAAGTTGCCTCAAGACACAAGTCAGAACTTTGGTAATGCAAGCTACAACGCAAGTAAAGATAAACGTCTAGAGAATCGCTCGACAAAATTATAAAGGCTCCCTAAATTGGTGATTACGAGGGGGAAATCGCTGCGTTTCATATTCAGTCAGTTAGGCTTGTCAAACCAACCTTTCGGAGGGTGGACTGCGTGCTGCCTGGTAAGCTGGAAGAACCGTCTGATGATCTGTACCATGAAATCACAAAAAAAAAGAATCCCTTGAGAAAATCTCCGTGCGAGAACCTCAAATTCTGCGCAAAACCAACTTGGTAGCACTGAACTGTACTGTGCACGTCAGTTTGTCTTGATGATCAACGTAGTACTCGTCGAACCTTGTGAGGTTGCACATGTGGATATTGAGTACATCGTTACAATCAAACGCGTGGAAAAATCAAAGCGCACGCCGGTGTTGTTGGATCGCGGCGACGAGGCGTATCCTCAGACCGTAGAAAGCTGAAGTCCATGGGACGAGTATGCAACAGCACCTACGCACGGGTTTGCCAACTCGGAACACAGTGCAAGGGGTCATTGTGGGAATGAGCTCGCGGTGCGACGAGGCGTGTCCTTAGACCGTAGAGAGCTGAAGTCCTTTGGTCGAGTCTGCAACAGTGCCATGGCATGTGTTTGCCAACATGGAACACAGCGCAAACGGTGCGATGAAGCGAAACCGCGATGCACCCGGCCCGAGTGACCTTTTCCAAGCGTGTACTGCACGATCGATGGTCCATGATGAGATACGGCGAGATCCTTCGGCCATCCTCCAGAGACGGCGCCCATGGGAGAAATCGCCCCATTTGAGCCACAAGTTTGATGCCGCGAAACCAACAAAGAATGTCTCGAAGTCGCTATGCCCAACTGCAGATATTATTTCCCAATTGAATGAGCAGGTCCATTTCAAGCTCCAGAGGACAGGTGGGTGTTTCTGCTGATGATACCGACGCGGAGGGTGAGGGCCACGGTGAGAGTAGTAACCGCCTAGGAAAGTATACACCATAGGTGGGTGGAACAGGCCTCGCCTGACAATAGTTGGGGCATCGACAGTGGTTGGGGACTATCGCCGCACGAGTAGACCCTCGGAGTTCGGTAGAGTGTCATGACAGCGCCACATCAGTGCTGCCCCAGTGCCCGTGCACAGACCGTAGGTCTGCAGCGGGAATGAATTGTTCAAAATTCAATTTTACAATTCAATATTAATTGCAAATGATAAAATAGTTAAGGAGCATCATTGGTTCCAGCGTGAGGTAAAAAATGTGCACAATGGCGAAACATCAACCAGGAGTCTAGTACAGGTTATAGAAGGATTTGGCTACAATCTCAAGCTTGGGCTTCATCTTCTCCCATCGGCGCTCGTTTGCTCCAGTGGTCAAGGTGAAAAACTTGCCTGCAAGCAGATTGAAAGCAATGGAACTTTCAGTTTAATCAAATATGCGGCAGTGGAGCAAGAAGGAGCACTTTTCCATCATGATGCAGACACTTGGCAGGTGCAGATTGAGACATGTTGCACATCCAATCAGAAGTACTTAAAAATTTAAGCAATGCAGGCAAAGTGACAACCAATATAGTGCTTGAAGTGCACATGCGTATAGTGCATGCGGTGATTATGCCAAACTGAACATAACTTGGACGCAAGGGTAGAATATGGTTGAAGTAATCCCTGTGTTGTAAGTGTGAAGGCCATTCGCATTGATTTGGGGTGGCAGGAAGCAAAGGTCAGGCACTGGCATTCAGATCATCATGTCTGAAAAGGCATAGGCATAATGGACTTCACATTCGATAACGAGTGCATCCTGCGACGTTGAAACATACCTTGGGAAATGGAACACGTTGCAAGCTGATGACGAGTCAATGGACCAAGCTTCGCAGTGAACTCAAAGTTGTAGTAGGTCTTACCCTCCACCTCGCGCTGCTCGAAAACCCATGGTCATTGGTGCTGGGCATTTGAATATTGATTAAACATAGTGGAAAACTCCAGAAGCAACATTCCCCAGAAATTGGTTCTACATCTGTTGTTGCAACAGGTGGTTGAATCTGAATAACATAGCCGAACGTCCAGGGCACAGAACAATGAGCGCATCCTACTCCCCGGACAAGGAAGAAGACCTGTAGGGGAAGAATCCCGTTTCATCCGAGTACGAACAAAGAGCTGGGACCTTACTTCATGTTGGATGGATATTAATCAGATTGACGGTTTGCGGAGGTAATCCAGTGCATGCTTTCACAAAACACAAACCAAGGTAGGACTAAAGAGCTGCCAGTATCTGAAGCGCTTTGCGGATGGGAACCTGCCAATTATACCTGAGACGCTTGAATCAAGGTTGGGCTCTGTCCAGGAGTAGTGAGCACGTTCGCAATCAGCGTGTTAGCCACCTGAGAGTCTCATCCCGCATTTACACCCGCACAACGCAAGCACAAAGCCGGTACCATTGATGTATCATCGGTCGTGGGGATACATCCATCACTCCTACAGTCCCATTACCAAACTTAACATGAGCTGTGCCCAGCTGCAACACTACCGCTGACTTGGACGGCCTCGCAAATGGACAGGAAAGTGACAGGCACACTCATGCTAACCTCAAGCCATTACAAAACCAGAGACAAATACTTCGCCATGAACACCAAACACTTTTCGGAGGCATGAAACTCGCATCGCACACAGAAGGAGAAAACGAACACTGAGAATCAAGAATTCCTGTACACTAACCGAGGAGTTGTGCAGCGTCCATACATTGCGAGTTGCAACGAGAGACGTCATCAGATTTAACGATAACCCAAATAGCCAGATTGTTATTTTTTCTCACTTGATTTATCTAATCGAGTCAACGCAACCCGAACACGAACACCCAGGTTCCACACCATCGACCGCTGCGCAGGCGCTTCAATCGCGAAGCATGAGAAACAGTGTGCCTTGTGGCTTAAGGGCAGACAAGACAAAATCCAGTGCTACAAGCAGGCATGTTTCCAAAATGAAGCTGCTGGGCCAGGGAACCCACTTATCACAGTTGTTGGCTCAAAAGTTCCACACTGCGCACAACACAAACTACGCGCCGATGGTGCGCCTCGGAATCGGGCACGCACCACTTCTGGGGTGCCGAGCTCGGTGATGGTCGGGGTCTTGGTGGGGACGATGGTCAAGCTCACGCTCTCCAGGGGCTCGATGACGTCTTTGTACACCGCGTCGATGCCGTCCACAGACACTTCCTGCAAACCGCCTCCGCACCGGCCCGCATTCTGAACTTCCAGGGCATTGACAGAACTCAGGGCCAATCCCTTGCACCAGACTGCATCCACTGGCGACTATGTCTGCAATGCAAAGGAACATTCGGCATAGTTGTGCAGCCATGCAACATCAGAGTCCAACGCCCCCTCTCGCGGTTGTAGTTTGAAGTTCAGTATGGCTGACAAAAGACAGCAGCGCCGAGCTGTCTGACAAAAGGATGCAACGCACTACGGCATGTACACGTAGGGGCCGCACGCAAGTTGAATGGATGCCTGCACGAAATTGAGCAAGACGTGGTGTATCCTAGCCTATTGACACCCAAATCAACTTGGGCAAACTGAGATGGGGAAATGTATATTGTGAATCATCCCTCCAGGTAGAACTTGTAGTATATGCAGCCTCCTCCCAAGCCACATCTCCATCCCCACGCCACAGAGCTGCGACAAGCCCTCTGATACTCACAACGAGAAACATTGAATCCACAGACCTTGGCAGATTTTATCCCGTCAAGCGCAACCCAGGAGAGCATATACATATCCTCACTATCCTTCAAGTCACTCCCGTTTGATCCAAAAAGCCCTTGGGATGATACTCTGAATCTGAATCTCGAAATCTGAGATTTCATGCCAACCAAACCAACTGCAAAATCAAGCAACCCCTATTACTAAGACAAATGTTCAAGAGGTTTGGCTACGGAGAGCCCACGCTCTCCCACTGCGGCGGTTGACCAAGGCCTTCAAACACGACCACGTGCACACCTGCCAGCCGAAGGGGCAGAGGAAGGCGTAGCCCTTGATGGTGTCGGTGATGGCGGTGAATCCACTCGGGATGTTGCCAGCTAAGACGGGCAAGGCGCCACCTAGATTCACAGTCAGCGCCAACGCCGCCGCCCCCATCAGCGCCGCTCGGCGCCCCGCCTCCGCCTCTGCAAGCATGCACAGTTTGCTGGGAGTCAAGGGCGGGTCGTGACCAGGACCGTGAAGCTTCAAAGACTTTGAGACTTGGGCAACACACAGGTTTCACCTGGATGAAATACATTCGCACGACAAGCACGACAAAATTAATAGGAGCCAGAAGAAGACGTCCATTGTTGGGCAAGCTCATCCTATGCGCCCATCACCTCCCTCTCAGCAAGGGCGGAGGCCGCATGGTGTGGCCTGCGGCATTCACTGCTCCCGGACGCTTCTCAACCCATCTCACAAAAAAATAACGCGCTGAGAAGGGACACACGATGCTCTCTATTCGATTCGAGTTTTGGGGGGAAATCAAACCATCCGGGAATGTAGGAAAGGCCTTTTGGGACTTCAGCGTGGTTGTCGTGCTACACGGCGTTTGAGTTGTGCGTCGGGTAATTTCGCATCAGGGCATCAATTGAACGCTTTTCTTGGTAGGGACCACCTCCCTCTCGTTGAAGAACATACTGACACCTTCTGAGCGGTGTGTCGGAACAGGAAAAATATGTCGGTTTGGCCGTTCAAAAATGTTTGTTACCATGCCACATGTGCCATGCCATGCAAAACTCCCACGCATGACTTTGGAATCAAAAATCATATCTAGCGCAGGGAGCAACACGGTCTAAGCCTTACCCACTGCAAAACACAGGAATACAAGTGACATATTGCTTGAAAAAATGCCACTTGTCTTTCTGATGATGTATCACACGGATCTAGCACAGCACCATTGCGCATATTCAACTCCTCCCCAAGCAGGATGCAAAACATGTGCACACCACTACACAAGGACAGAGTGTAGTGAACCCTCGTTTCACACGTAATGCCGCAATGACAGAGTACAGCAGACCTGGAAAACATACCGCAGCTATCACGACGAAAACAGGCGCACTGTGCATATCCCTATTGATGGCGTACATCTGAGCCAGACCCGAAAAATGAGGGACTTGGCTGAATGTACGGATCTATCGTAATGGGATTAAGGGGCAAGTCGGTCTGCGATTTACACTTGCTGCCTCGTTCTTGCGTCATTTCATCGGATTTGGTGTGGCCTCAAGGCTATCCACGCATGTGCGACGCAAGCCTATGGACCGACAGGGCTAACGAATGAACATTTGCGCATCCGTTCCAAGCGCGTTTGCCCCTCAACCACCAACTCATGGGATCGCCGAAGACAAAGCACGCACTACATAGTTGCAGGATGTCGCGAAGCATGACAGCGGGAGAATCAAAATGTCCACCCACTTTCCGCTGCATACAAGGCACTCGGTTGCGACAACCTTGACACCTCGCCCCCCAAGGACATGCGCATGCTGCTGCTCTCACCTGCAGACGCCTGCACCGCCTGGCGCGTGGTGCGGGAAGCGACGCGCACTGCCCGCCGTGAGCTGCAGGGCACCGGCGACGCGCGCACGCTCTGCACAGCACAAACCCAACCAAACAAGTCACGAGCTTGGAAACCCTCCTTCGACGGCAAGAAAGTTCATGCGCGGTGTATGGGCAGGACTCTAGTCTAGCAAAACGCGCAGCCTTTCATGACTTTACGTGTTCATTAGTATTGCACATGCCTTACAAGGTCAAAATTACGCATTGATGTAATGCTGAGGAACTGAGGACATAGCAGTCGATTCAAATGGATTCCATTATCCATGCAGCGATAGTCGCTCCTATACCATTGAATGTGGGTTCTGAAATCTGCCAAGACGTTTTCAGAAACAAAAGCTGACTTGCTGTAGATCAGGACGTATCTATGTACCACCTTGGTGGCGCGCGTGGAAGAGACCGGGGCTGCAGGTGCTGCAAGGTTGACGGATTGCATGGTGCTGCAAGCATCAGA
>NHOP01001346.1:0-11098 GCA_018697155.1 Pyramimonas parkeae | reverse complement strand
TGCGCAAATGGCTTTGCTGAACCTGACTGGTGGAGAGCTGGAAGATGTGGAGCAGCTATTGCAACAACAGGCAGATGCGGATCTCACCATGAAGCACCACTTGATGGAGGAGGCATTCAAGAACTGGCCCAAAAGAAAGAAGAAAAAGATGAAACACCTTGAGGAGCAGGTGCGCAGAAAGAGATCACCTGTTTGTGGCAAATTCGATGCTTGTGATAAATCGCTGTCGTTCAAACCACAGCAAGGACAAGGGTGACTCGGAGGATGAATTTATTCCCAGCCATCCTAGCTAGTGAGGAAACTGCGATTGGTGTGTTTAGCTGTGCCTGCTGTTGTGGCGACTGAACACATGCATGCTTCGAAATCTGCGTTTCATATGCAAGAACGGGACTGCAACAAACTGAGGATACACAGAGGCAGCTCCCCAAACTGTGCAGGAACTCGTGCGATGGCAGAACTGCATATTCTCGATGTCAAGTTTCACTTGCGAACTCATTCCTGGCATGGTTTCGTGACCCTTTTCCACGAGGAGAATGTATTTCCTGTCATCTTGGAGAATATTTGGATACGGCCGTGATTACCGTTTATATTCCACCTTGAAACAAATTATGAAGCACTACGTGCTATCAAATAGAAAGTCATACCGCCTGCTTGTGATTCAATCCAGCACCATCAGCATATCATCTCGAAGGCTGAAAATGCGACATGATTTTGTCAACGATTCCACGCAATGCTACAATGTTCTTGGTGTTGTGTGTGTCCGCGTTGTATCTGGGCTCGGATGGCGGACGCACGAAATACAATGATTTGGTTATGGGTATTCGGCTTCAGGGAGGTAGGGTAAGGGGTTGATTTTAAGATTGAATTAATTGAAACATCCCAAATGCCCCTAATCCTTAATTCTGTAAGTGCATTGGCGGTCGTGCTGATAAAGGATGCACTAGCCCCAAGGCAAGTCTGAATCAAGACCCCAGCTTTTGTGATGACGGTATATTTTTGAGATCAACGGCGGGTTTTGCGGCATTGTGCAAGGTGATTGAGGGTCAGGAGGGTGGATTCGACGACATGGATGACTCCTCCAAATTCGCCATGCGCAAGCTGAGCGAAGTAGTGCGCGAACTGCGCGGCAACGGCAGCCGCGTCACCCTCCCAGCGGTCCAGCCTGTGCTGGGCGCATTGCTGGATGATGGCGCGTTTGCGGAGTTCGACAGCATGCTGGAGGCTGGGCAATTGGATCCAGAGACGCTAGGTGATTTTCCGGATTTTGCTAGCTTACTTTCCCTCTTGATCCTTGCCTGCTCTGATGTTGCTTCCCAATTGAATTGTAGAGGTGGCTTTGAATGAAAGAGTCGCGGAAAAGCAAGTCAAGTTGTGATGTGGGTGACATGTTTCAACAGAGGCGCTTCCCATCAACACATATGAAATAGCAAGTGAGACACGAAACCAACAATTAAAATGGTTGTAATACAAGGACCTACTGAAACGGCGCAGGATGAATACACATGAATAGAAATCAGTATGAAGGACAGCAAATACAGCCACAACCAGCTTACTGAGCACAACCTGATTTCTCAACCAAGCACAATCATCAGTCATGAAACTGCGCAACCGCGCTGTCCATCGGTACTTCAACACAAGTATCCTTGCTGGAGCTGACTGTGGCAACACTGATACCAGTACCTACAGCAGCAATGTAGCTGTACAATATCCCCAGTGCTCCAAAATAGATCTCACCAACAGTACATACATTAGTCATTGCTAAAACTGAACAATCATCATGTCAGTAGATCAGCAAACACGTGTCCCTGCAGAAAGTTCTCTCGTAAAATGACGCATCATGACGCGTTGTGAGCCAGAAATATTTTTTTGTCATAGTGGGTTCCTCAATGTGATTCAAACTAGGTTTGTGGTTTTGTGGGCATGGATGCTGTTTAGATTTGCAAGAGGCTCAATTTATGAGCAGGAGGGATGAGCGGCGCGGAAGCATCTGGCTGAACCTCTTGCGGCACTTTGTGCACATATGGTTGCACGGTACGAAATGCCGCCAGTATGCACAGCTCGCTTTCCTGGTTTGTATTTGGCTGTGGGCGAGCCTCTGTGGAATACCTCTGTGGAATTTCCGTGTTCAGAGTTTCACTTCCCTGGCTCCCTCATGGAAGAGAGCAGAGGCGATGTGGTTGTGTCCAATCAGCGACCCAGTGATTGTGTTGATGGTGTATCTGCGGACCCAGTGATGGTCACAGTGATCATCCAGATAATGGCGCATTGCATGGTAAAATGCTGCTTCGTATGATTCTTTGTTGTGGTTGCAGGCACCAGTCCCACCATTCCCCAGCCAGTGAAGCTATCCTTGTTTCGTCAGATGCCAGGTCAGCACCTGAGTGTTGAGAGCGAAGCAGTCCTGGTCAGCATGCTGCACGGACAGGCAAAGGTGTGTGGAGTTCGATACGCTCAAGCCCAGCTATCCATACACTATTTTCATGACGTGTATCAAAGGTTACTGTTGCCGGAGTCGGGAGATCTCCGTCTGCAACTTAAGTTCATGCAAATCTGCCGATGCCTTGCCCCAATGCTCTCACAGTTTATCATACCCCTTCAAGACTGTTTGCTTTTGTTTGCAGGGAGGCGTGTTAACCATTTTCCTCGGCTTGGATCTAGGAACAAAAAACTGCCAGATGAGAAGATGTGCTTTTCCTAGCCAGAACTCACGTTGACAAAGTTGAGCCGTTTTCACATCTGTTGTGATGTTATGAATTTTTTGGATTTTCGTAGCCTGACAAGGCCAACACCTTCAATCATGAACTTAGTCATCAATTTCAGAGGCATCAATCCATTTCATCAGCACAAAGCCAGTGGGTGGCCGAATAGTCTCCTGTACCCGATGTGAGCAATCAAGGCTGAGCTATACTGCGCAACGATTATCACAGACCTTTGATTTGCCCATAGGGGCGTTGAGGGAGTTGAGAACTGCAGTCATTTTGGCGATCAGAGAATCTGATAAGTTCCGTTGGTTTGTTGCCGCTGCACGGGCTTTGCAAACGTGTGTTTTTTTTTCTGCAGCTGTACGACAAGTGCGCGGTGGTGGGTAACTCTCAGAGGCTGCTATTGACCGAGCGCGGGAGCGACATAGACAACAACTATGCAGCAGTAATGAGACTCAACCAGGCTCCAACGGTCCGGCTTCATGCCGTTGCTTTGCTGGAGCGAACGACACGTCCCTGTTGTGTGAAGTATCTTGTCATGCTGTAGGGTGTTAGGCGTTGGCCAGAACGATGGTGCGCCTCAATCTTGCGACGTAGGTTGAATCAGGTGGCGGTGCAAAGCATGGCACTGAATTGCTTGAGGATGCTCAAGAATATCAGGCGTGAACCGTTCGCGCCCAAATTGCTCGTCTCGCTCCAGCGCGTTGACCCCCTGATGCCTTACACATTAGCATCACCACGTCCCAAGGGCCAGTATTCGACAGCATGTGACGGGAGCAGCAACACCGCAACTCTTGCCAGCAACAAAACCTGCAATTATCCTGGTGGTATTGGAGATCACAGTCACTAGCATCAACACGGGCATGTGCGTGCTACGCCATCTAGTGATTGGTCCACATGATCTGTTGCCGTGCAGAGGATCGGATACTAGCATCTGAAAACTCTTATTTGAAGTTGTGCTTTCCAAATGGAGCATGTCTCGTGTTCGCGAATGTTGTAATTAGGTTTACTCAACTGGTCTGACTTGAAAATGACACTACCAGGTCTTGTTCATTGGGGATCAAACCCGATGAGTTTTCAGTAAAAAATTAACTGATGCCCTGACTGCCTGCTCTACGACATGGAAGGTGTTTGGGTTCTCGGCAGGTAAGTCTTGGATTCAACAAACAGTGGTTGTTTGCGGATGGATCCAGAACTCATTAAACTTTGTGAATGGTGAAGCTTGTGAACCTTCGATGAATACACAGCACAAGATGGTCCTGTTTCAAGCGAATGTGTGCTGCGTTTTTTTATTGAATTTAGCGCAACTGACAAATGTGTGACTGTGTGGTGTTGATATCTTCAGGAGGGCTTCGAAACATGGGTAGGGAGCAAGACGGATTTTCGAATGATCAACAAGTGCGATTTGATTTAGCTATCTCTTGTACTCTGATCAATTATTGTTGACTTCCTTGTATTGGGGTTTCCTTGTTTGTGTGGATGGGCTTGACAGGTGGTCTGCTGTACTGTTGATATCTTCCTAGGTGCATATTTCATGCTCCACTAGTGGCATGTGGTGGTGTTCGCACATGTGTTGTTGCATTGATCTCTGCGTCTGCATCTTTTTCAGAGCCTTGTTTTCGTATTGCCAGCCTGAGGTTGTGCCTCTCCTACATTTTCAAATCATACGCTCGTGTGCCCTGAGCACGTAGACCCCGCACAACAGCTGCCAACACTCCTGCCCAATCTGAGGCGTTGAGCTGTACAACGCGGGTCCCCCACCATGCACGTGTCCATGTGCTTGCAGCTTCTGGGCCATAACCTACACGCGCAAGGGCGAGAAGAAGCTTGTGTCGGATGAGACTTTGAAGAAAAAGCTGGCGCTGGAGCCCAACGTAACACTCATCGTGTCCCGCACGGACGTGTTGCGGTACATGAAGCTGGTGCAGTTGGTGCAGCGCCTACGGCCGGACGTGGGCCTGGTCATGCTGGCGCGCGAGGGCGTGGACGTGGTGGGCAAGTACCTGCGCGGACTAAAGGTTCGTGGCGTGGAGCAGACTTACCCGGCGTTTGTTGGAGTTCAGTCCATTTGATTTGTTCCCAGGCAAGCCCCACGTGTGATGTTGTAGTCTGCATCGTGCGCGCGTACTGTTGGATATATATATATATATACATATATATATATATATATATATATATATATACTGCTGTTGAGGATGTGCTATAGAAAGAGGATGCCAGTGAAGAGCATGGTTGGGTGAGGCAGTGGCGGTTGTCACTCTTACTGCCACGGGTGATGTGCTTGTTCAGCTGCGCCTGGAAGCCGTAAGAGGCATGGAGTACGCTGGCAAGGGGTCCCCGTCCTCCGGGTTTGTGGCCATATATCTCATGATGCAAGTTTGTAAAGAGGTGAGCCTCCGCTTCATTTGTCCTCTTGTTCTGCAGTGATTTGGCACTAGTCTCCAATCACGCCGCAGCCAGGTGCAAGCTCAGTCCATAGCAGCAACAAATCATGAGTGTGCACGCTATTGTGGACACCCAACAGACAGAACTTCACATTCTGGATTCCTGATTGCTGTTTCCGTTCAGCTCACCTCGTGATTTTTGGCCTTGAGATCTCACGGTGGGTTGTGCGTCTCCATGTGCTATCAACTCATCCAGAAGGACAATAACGATCATCGAACATCAGTGCGGCAGTTCCACTTTCATCTTAAATAACTGCTTACACGATGGATTCACCCCAACATCATGGACGCCAACCTGTGCATATAAAGTGAACAGAGCTACTTTGCTGCGCCTTTCTGATCATTCAGTGTTGTCACACATTTCCACAAATGGCCCAAAGTTCCGTAGCGAGGTTGCCCCTGGTGTGCATCTTGAGGTCCCATGGCGTTTCATGACATGCAGCACGGAATCCATAGAAGCGCACTTCGAAGCGGGCTCACACAAGCTTTTTGGATCACAAATGGCAGGTGGATGTGTTTGGAGTTGGCCAGATTGGGGAGACCACCTCTTGGCACTATTGGGAGGAGCGCAACTTTCTTAGCAGTCGAGAGTTTGGCCTCGACCCTCATCACTCCTTCGACCTGGAGCGCGACGTGCTTCAGGTGGGCAGCAGCTGTTTGCTTGTCTTGGTTTGTGTGCGTAATTTATGAACTTGTTCACACCAGGATCTGGAATGAGCCTGCCTATGAACCGAGACATGGCTCTTGAAAACAGCCTTGGTGAGCATCGGCGTGGAACTATCAATTGCAAAACACAAACATGAACCTCTCATGAACATCGCATAATAGAAGTACACGAGCACTGTGCAGTGGGATTATCGAAGGTGATCTATAGATTCCGTATTGAGAGAGGCAATGAAGGCACGAGTTAAGTGATCGCAGGCATCACGATCCCAACTTGGCACACTGGTTTGCATGTTACAATCGATTGCTGACTCTGTGCGCAAGTTGACAATCGTCTCCTGTATCGTGGGGCTACCCTCAGTGTCTGCAATGACGTCAGTAGCATGTCCACAGCTCATGTGTTAATGTGCTACTGCTGCATATCCTTGCATCAGTGAAATACAGGTGCATGTACACATTGCTGAGGAAGGTGAGAATTACAGACCGTCCAAAAAAGCAAGACGCCGCCGTGTTTTGCATGTGGATATCGTTTGAATGAACTGAAGCGTCGCATGTTTTTGCTTGTGAGAGGGTTGGCAGATGCTGGACCAAGCTGGATCGATACGCCTGCAAGGCCTCAGCAACTCATCGGAGGATAAATCTTACGTAGAGCTGAAGGAAATAGTCCCTGAGCTGCTCAAAGAAGTCCGGCGTATCAACGCCCAGAGGGTTGATCGGGCTATAAAAGCCAAAGAGGCATCCGAGAAATCGGAGAGGGAGCGAGAGGTATTCAAACATCTCCCAGAGCATGGTTCCTAGCCTGCAGTGAGAGTTAGATTTTTGACTTTGTTTCAAAAGGCACAAGATTAGCAGCACTGAGTATCATGTCTTTCTCTCATGTTGATGGGCGTCATGTTCCATGCACATGGAACATGACTTGGTATGTATTTTGCAGGAGGGGGATGCTGATGGACGATTTCATGGAGAAAAGAGTAGTCCGTTGTTCATTTTCAGTCCCATCAAATTGGCATCCAACGATTCTGATTTCCAGAAGCAGTATGATGTAGAATTAAAACAATTGGAGACAATGGATTATTCTGACACGCTGGATCTCCTGGACAACAAGGAGGGCACAGAGTCTGTGGAAGGTGCAGGGGAGGTCGGTGCAGGAGAGTAATAGGACCTTTGCCCGGTTTCCCACCTATACCAATGAATGCCCAATGCCGAACACCTTGCTTCCCATGCATACAGTTCAAATGGTCTGTGCGGTTCTACAACCAAAGTATATCATGAGCACCCACGACTGGTAGATGAGTGACAACATTATCACAAAAGGGTAGATTGGTTCATCATGTTTCATGCTATAGTTCGCATTGCCCCATACATGGTATCATCACTGATGCAGATTTAGATTTAGGTTCATCAGTATCATTTGCTTCCGGTGGGCCGGGGCATCTGGGTAGAGGCAGTACATGTAGCTTACTGGGGAGTGATATGTTACCATGAAATTCGTGATCCGTAGAACGTTTACATGTTATAACTTTATGCCGAGGACCCTGAGCATGAAACAATTGCAACACCTACAAAAGCATATGTATATATCATGCTTCCTTTGAGCACGTTGCGATCAGCTAGCGGGTACCATGCCAAGTTGAGTGCACCTGGAGACAATGCACTCAGGTGCTCATTTACAGTTGCTAAATTTGGGAAAGCAAAGAGTACACATACTTGTTGCAAAACACGGGCTATTGTGCTATATTGTCTCAAAATCACAGGCTCTGACAGTGCTTTCATCCCATATAGTCCGCGTTCTTGTCGCGCGGACCCAATAGCGGCATCGAATACTGAGGCTTTATTGATTGTGGATCTGCTGTCACGTTGCGGGTCCCCTCAAAGCCTCTTTCAGTTGATGCATGCGATTGGGCCGTCGCCTCAAGGCTCGAGCTCGCAATGCATGCCAGGCTTGACCGATCTCTTGCACTGTTTTCCACTTCAACACTTTGGCATTTTGAGGATTGTACTTGGCGCTGTTCCCATGCCATTCACCATGCATGTTTTTGAGAAAATCAGGATGGCGGTAGTCATTGAGAGCAGACAGGGGTACAAACCAGGCACGGTCACGGATCGGGATCAACGCGGATCAAAAGTGCAAACAACTTACCCACAGCTTCCTTGTGGAGTGGCTACATGCCTGAGAACACGCACACGCTGATGACATAACGAATGTCCGGACACAATTTGCCTACGCATTCGATACAACAAACGTCTGATGGCGGGTTCGATCTGGTTGTGCTGCTCGAGTTTCCACAACAAGAACTATCCCAGAAATTCATCCAATTCCCATAGCCAGGCAGATGGAATCAGGATGGATTTTTTTGCAGTCAGGAGAGGTAACTGTATTGGAGTTGAACCGCAGAACACGCCAATTATCCGAAAGTATCCTCACAAACATGTCATGCAGGAGCCATACAGTGTAACTTCAGTCATTTCACAAGAACAGCTGCAAAATTCCAACTGGGAGTACAAACCTAGAGCTCAGCAAGCCGTATGCCATCAGACCATTGCCTTCTTGAAGCTCATGCAATCCCCAAGCCTGCCTCAGCCCATGCATAAAGAAGATTTGCTTAGCGTCTGCAAGAGTTTATTGTGCATGTCTACACATCGAAAGCTATCATGGCTATTCAGTCTATTTAGAAACTTCGCACAAACACGTCACGAGAAAAATCATTCAAAGACATGGTAAACCCGTTCACACCAACCTCTCCAGTACCCTCCAACAGAAATAGCAAAAAAAGGAGGGAGAAGTCCTCACCTGCAGCAATACGGGACTTCGAGGTGAGCTGCGCAGACCCATCTGCAACAGTTTTCTGCCGCGCTTACGATATCCAAGCCGTTTTTCCATCTGAAATCATGGTTTGACAATGGGCTCATAGTGACAAGTCGGCATCGTTGAGGTTTTCGAGGGTGTTGGTGAATTTTGGTGTGGAACATAATTTTCTTCAAATAATTATAATATCAATTCATACCGGCATACTCACGTCACGAAGACAAATTCATGCGAACTCAGATCGTCACCATTACAAGCAGTCATTCCTGTAACGTGAAGTTAATGAATTTCATACCTGAGCATATGATACCCATGCTCTTGCGAATCCTGGGTCATTGTGAAGGCACTGAGTAAATGCCCGTCGAGCAAGCATATACCTGCAATGGAGTGTCATTTTCACAGGTGGAAAGTCAATCACTTCTCGAAATTGCGCACCGCATGTGCATTTACCAATTCACAGTCAAAGTCAGAGTCAAAAGGAAGTTTAATTCAAACGTTTGATTTTGCGATCTATGTGCACCACCATGAAATAGGAGCTACCAATATCAGATCGTCCGAAACCAATCCATGCAATCCACATACATAATGTTTGAAAAAATCATGGCAGGAGGCGAGCTTGGTATATCGTACTCCTCGTTTCGATTATGAAGCATGGCAGCGGCATAAGTTTCTCTGTTTGCAGTGCTGGTGGTTCCAAAGCCTAAAGCCTCCCAAGGAACATCTGCACGCATCCAAATAAGCATATTTCTTTGAATTCACGCAAATGAACTATTCTTCACGGCATATATCTCTCATGTCATGCGCGTTCAGTGTGTCCAGGGGTTGCGACATCTAATGTTGTCGCTTCAGTGTGCATATATTCTACAAACATGACACTACATCGTACACCTAGAAAAAATCGCATCAGACATCATGAAATCAACAATAATTTCAAAACCCATGCACGCGGTTTGCATATCGGGATGCCGAATCCATTCAAACAGTTTATCGCACGAGTCCAATGCGCGAACTGAAAACCACCCTCACCTGAGTCTTCACCGTTATTTTGGATCAAACAACCCCGACCAGAGATCTCCCATGTTTGCACGTATGTAATTGTCTCGCTATGCAGATGCTCCGCATCGGAAAACGGCCGTGCATGTGTTTGCATTCTCGTTGCGGAAGTCGGATACGCTGTTGAAGTTGCTGTGGCCGCTCTGATTCGAGTGAGACCAGCTACGCAGAGTTGATTGGGCGCAATGCGCGTAGACAAGCACCAGTTTTTCATCTCGTTGGATCGCAGCTGGGACACTTGCCTTGCAGGAGACCCGAGACTCGTCGAAGGGATTCGACATCGTTCAAACATCTTGCTCGTGGGTATGTGAGGGGCCTTGTGGGTTTTGTGCTGGGTAGTGTGCAGGATGTGCGGGCAGGTGGTACTCATATCAATTACTACGTACAGATTTCCTGGTACCGTGACGCTGGTCATGGATTAATCAAACGTGCCCTGCGCGCATTCCCGCATTATCCCCGAAGTTCAATACCTCCCGCGTTGCGGATGTTGGCCCACAAAGACTCGTCTTGCTCATGCATGAACCAGCTGGATCTGTCATATGGTCTCTGCCCAAAACGCCCTACTTGCACCGGTTGCGCTCCATGCAACTATATCCTGATGATTTCATCCGTGCTGGTCCGGAAACCGAGTCGATATGCCAATGTTTTGTGTAGGACGAGAATTTATTCGGATCCACGTGGAAGATTCGCTGGCGAATCTTGCAACCGTTACCGCAGCCATACGCGAATCGAGACGCATGATTCGGGCACCGCACACCAAAAATCGGGGCTGTTGTTCGGGATCGGACCCCTTCCGGTTGTTGGAAACCGCAACTCAATTAGAGCCGATCGAAAGCCAATAGCGAGCGCAGCTTGCGCGTGCGATGCGAACGGGATGCATGCGCGTATTACCGAAGCAAAGATAACCCGCGCATGGGAGTCGTTCAGCCATGTGGTGGACTAGAGACTTGTGGGTATGAGCATGCACCAGACTTGGTCGTGTATCAGTTGTAATCTCTCATTTGGGCCCGCCTGCTATCAACGTACAGTACAGGTCGGGCAAGCAGCAATTGTATGACGTTAACTACGCCCACACAGGTACACAGATCACATGGCCAGTTGGCTGGTGGTACTCAGGCCACGGGTGCTCCCATAATACATGAATATTCCGAAGAGCCCGATCGTCGCGCCATAGAGACGACCCGGGCTCCCCTCGAGGCACCTTTTCAAGAACTGGTTTCAAGCAGCTTTGCGAATGAGAATAATCAATGACTACTAGAAAAATCGATGGTTTCAAGGTCCATCTTGTGACGGTGGGATGGACGAGCAATTCTCCAATTTCGTACGTTGTGGATACTAATGCCTAAAATTTTGACCCTTTCAAGAATTTGAATGCAATAAATTACAAGGTCTTGAAATTCAAACCAGTGTATAGGGCTAGTTAACGGTAA
>NHOP01001345.1:0-11098 GCA_018697155.1 Pyramimonas parkeae | reverse complement strand
CCGATAGCCAGTGACATCCAATTCAGTCATCGTATTGCCATGCAACCAAAATACTCGCCTTAATTAAAAATGTAAAGGTGGATGCTGGAATCAAGCGCATCACTTCTGCCAAATAAATAAAATGCCAGCAAAAAGTACGGTCAAGGGCACAACAGAAAGACTTCATCACATCGCAAGTTGAGGATCGGTTCAAGTATTCACTTGTAACTTGTAATCCAGAACACAGCGCATCACTTACATTGCCAAGGCTCTTTCCCACCGCAGGAGAGCCCGGCTTTTGGCAATTTACTGTACCCAAGCCAGTACTTGTGGGTGGTGAGACGTTCAGAAAGAGGGTCGAGGACATCCGCCCCACCCAAAAAAATCGGTGATGAGATGTTGCTGGTGCAAACGGCTGAGGTACAGCATGGCTGTAAAAACACAAATGGGTTGGTGCTCGTTGCGGCAATCAGAGCGACACCAACACATGTAACCAATGCTGTAGACGTAGGTGACCATCTTCAGCGTGGCTAGAACTTGAGAGCGGCAAATTTTTCATGAACAATTAGCAGAGACTACGGGAGCAACGCAAAATGGTCGTACCTCGAAGCTGGAGTACAGGAGCGAGTACGCTACTCCTCCTAACACTCGGCCAATCAGCAACACCTGCATGCCGCGGTGTAATTTCAAATCAGTGCGAATGTATGTCAACATCATAAATCCTTGAGAAACGCGAGAACATGGGGACATGTATCCTCGCAAGCATCGAAACAAACGACTAGCAGCATCCACCCGATGTTGGCTGATCTGTCTAAACATAATATAGTACACTAAACTTTAACGCTACATCCATCCAAACGTCAAAATGTGTGCAGGGAGACGGTTGACGATCAAGGAAATGTATGAAACGATTCCCTCCAAAGGAAATAGGTTTATCAGCAGAGACCACTGCACTATGCAGAGACCATGTTGCAATTCAACTAGTAGCCTTTTGTTGACGACCGACTCAATGCATAGTGTTGATGAAAGACATATATGCAAGCAAGTTGCAAACAGAATTTGAACTCCTCCAAGGAAAGATCCTGGTGTTCTCATGTAATGCGGTGCAGCATTGAATACAAGAACTTATCACTGCATGAGCACATGATAAGAACATCATTCTGGTGCGGCATTACAGATACAAAACATGCAGACTGGTTTTTGGGAAATCAACGAAAAACCTCACCCAGAAGTATCCATAGTGCATGGTCAAACAAGAGAGACTGTACAGCACGCCGTAGATGCCCACGCAAAGACGATGGCCGTAGCGATCGCCCATTGCCGCCACGTAGGTCCCAAGGACAGCACTCGTGCTGTACCTGCACATCACAGCGCAAACACTGAAGCCACCACCTTTCCAGTACCAACCACAAACATCGGGTGGTAGAAGCTCTTACTCGAATCCAACATTCAAAAGCCCTTGCAGGAGATATCTGCCTTGGCCAGTGAATCGTCGGTTGCCAGGCTGGTCGGGACCTATCTGACTGGTTCTCAAGATAAGAATTTCACCTTGAATTCAAATCTTACAATCGCCGAATCAATCCTCAAGTGCACATGCTTGTTCTTTAGACAGTAATTGCATTTCCATGAGGTTGACTTGCCGGGAAACTGATTGCAAGAGGTCTTGGAAAGATGGGATGGGTCACACACCCGATAATGAAGAGATAGCCAATATCCGCCATGTCCAGTTGGTATGCTCGATACAATGCGTACAAATAGGCTCCCTGTTGCACACACATCCGAGTGGCACTCATGCCAAAACCACAACGCTTCTCGCACCTGCAATTCAAATGAATTGAAACCAAATCGTACTGCATGCTCTGATATATTTGGAGACGCAGTCCAATCACACCGTCTTCAATGGCTAACCCCAGGTATTCACGTGAACAAATTGAGATTGGGGTTCTTAAAATCCAACTGAGGGGAAACGAAAGGCACAAGCAGAGCAAAGCAAATCAAAAGCAACAGCTTTGACAATTCTAATCCTTTAATCAGCATAGATGCAAGGGTTGATTGGTAGATTCTTTGTCAAGCAATCAAGTTTGAGTCCTTCCGAACTCTTACAAGTGATTCGACAGAATCGGTTTAAACGCAGCATTTTGTATACACATGGATCATACCCTCACACCTGTATCCAGTCTCCAAACACCCCTGGCAGGTACACCCCTAGGTAGCGCCATCGTAGTGATGCGAGCGATGCGCCCTGATCACTGGACTCGGTCTGCATAAAGAATCCAAAATACTGTTTCCGGTACATTGATAGTTGCAGACGAAAAACAAGTTGAGTATTTTGCTGCAATCAACTTATACAATAGGAAAGTCTTCAATGGGTGCATATTGTCCTGTCCGTTAACTTTAGCGAAAAGCAAGTTTTGCAAACATGCAGGGAATCGCTTGAGACTGCAAATGAGGGAATGTTGATACTGGAAATTACGTTGACAATTATGAATGATGAACCACAAGATTCGATGAGACTCCACTATTTTCAACACGTCATGCCAATTCGTGAAAATCGACCATGAAATGGATTCTCGCTTCACTTCAAAATTGAACAGCGCTCAGCACACACCCTTAGGTTTTCCCCATGCTTAGGGACAACGGAGAGAGGGTCAGTCTCCTCGCCCTCAAGTGCAATGGCGGCGCCCTCCATGCATTTTAAAACGTCCTGCTTGCATTTCTTGACCTCCAGAAAGCGTGAGTAGAATGCCAGCATGATACACGTTGCAACGGAGCCAACAAACATGCCTGTCTCAATGGACACCTCTGGGGCGCGGACCTTCTGTTCACGCACATTCATCCCAAGTAACAATCCTTGCGTGAGTTAAGCACTACAGTGGAACAACCAAAAGGGCAGCATTCCCCCTGACGTGTCTTGAGTATGTGCATTCCCAATATCCTGTTCCCACTGGAGGTCTTCATTGTCGCATAGCTAGCATGCTCGGCGGGCATCCAACCGTCATACATGCAGAGTAGGCGACATACAGCAACATACACAAGGCAGCCGTAGAGACTAGACATTCTGCACTGCTGCCTGGTGTATAAACGATGCAACAACGTTAGCAGCATGATCAGTCTCGCTCCAGCATTGAAATACCATGAAAACAACTTCCGTCGGGTGTCCAAGTACAGGCAGTAGGATTTACATTGGACAATCATTCGTACCGGACTTCAAAGTTTTGCGATTTTGCCAGGCAATATCCCTCAAGGCTACAAAAGCCACAATAAGTGTCTCAAATTCATGAAATATGTTGATTGCAAACATCGGGAATAATTACACGCATAGTTCCATAGATACTGAAATGTGGATGTTCGCAGATTAGCTGACTTTCCCATGGAGAAGCCGAAATGTTCTCCTTGGATCAATTGACATGCGCTTGGACTTGATACACAGAATTCGAAGGTGAGCTTGTAAAGCGGTGACAATCAGCGCGTGACTAGGCAGACATGGCTCCCCATCCTCTGAATCACGGTCATCTCCATGCACATGTATGAATTGAAATCTATATATATGGGGACATGACCCTTACCACAAGGGCGGGGAGCCATGTCAACTGAATTGTGTGCTAAGTTCTATCGTTGCCCAAGGTAACCTTTGAAATCCGTCTATCATGTCAACAAACAGCTCACGTGTTCCAAGGAGATCTTACCATCAACATCAAGACATTCATTGCCCGTGAAAATCCATATGAAACAAACTCTTAGTCTGTATCATATACTGTCGGTTGCCGTCGTGTATGAAACATGTGTGGAGGAACATGTGCGTTCAAGCACTTCAAAATATCTTTTGGAGTAGGGAAGGAATTTAGTACGTCTTACATAATACTAGATGGCAAAGGATGCTAGAAATAGCCCTGCACTAAGGTACCAACAAAGAGGAATAAACCTTACACATACAAGTCTGCAAACACAACTACAATGTTCCTGGCTTCATACGCCGACTTTGACGTCTTGCGCGGCTGATACAAAATTTCTCGTCGAAATCCATGACGAAGTTCGAAAATATGATGAATTTTCGTTTGATTCATTTTACCTTTATGACAAGAACTTTATTCCCTGGCCAAGTGCAATAGAACATCCAAACTGTGTGTGCCTCTCTCTCGTCAAGATGAACCTAATATTGAAGAACACACGTTGCCTTGAGGGGACCAGATCACCAAAATTCGACCTCATTTCTCGAGCACGCGTCGATACTAAATTTTCACACCGCCAAACTGAAGGCACACCTCTACAGTCAAGGTCTACCTTGATTGATACTAATATCACGCTCAACTCCTGCTTTGAAGATCACATGCATGAAACAGTGAAAAATCGCAGAGTAATCCATTCTCAGCTAAGCCAATCTACAACGAATGAACATGACATCGCTGTTCGCAATACACTGTGGATACAACACAGCGAATGAACTCACCGGGAAGTCCATGTCCAGCACCTCCTCGATGTAGCTCCGAGGCATGTTGGCGGCAGGCAAGCCGCGCCCACCCGCTTCAGGTAACGCGAGGGATGCTCGTGAACGCCAAATCGTCTCACGGAAACTCTTCTCCCATGAAATCCGGAGCCCAGATCTCGCTACGCTACGATTCACGCTACGCTACGATTTGATTATAGCAGTGGGGGCTCGTTGGGTCTTCGAGCCTATGCGGGCTCCCTGAGTAGCAGCGCGGTGGTGGCCAGGGACATCGAGAACCCCCCCTGGTGTTTTGAAACACGCGAGTGAAGAGGACGCTGATCGGCCGTAAACGGGGGGAGGGTTAGAATGGGGAACAATGACGATGACAATCACGATCAGGGTCATAAGTGGTAATGATCATAAAAGTTATGCTAACAATGCTGAGAATGATAACAGTTATCATAAGGAAAATGTCGATAATCATAATAATGATAATTGATAACTCAATATATCGACATGGGGAACAAAGATCCCAAACATATCAATGTATCGATGCACGAATATATATGATGAGGATAAACTGACAACGAACAACTACAACAGTGACAAGTATTATGACAATAGAAATGAAATTGCGATTTTGTGTGGTGATTGTCACATTGATGAAGATATTGTGCAAAGCGATCATGACAATCACAATTATATACTAGTTAATGAAATTTCAAACTATTGAACATAATAAGAGTAATCTTCATCATGATAGTGATTGTCAGAATGGTGATCATAGTGATAGTGGTAATGATGATGATATTGATCATGTAAATGATTTTTCCAATGAGCAAGCCGCCAGTTCGGGTTTCCAAATCCCCGTGGTTGCCCCAAGCTGTACGTTTGTATATATCGATGACACAACCAGGCACCCAAACGGTCGTGCAACAACCACCATGACAACAGGTAATTCAAAAGCTGTTTTTTCTGTTCATTTCTATTATTTGTACGATTTGGGTTCACAATTTTCTTTGTCTCCAAATCTGATCGCCTACCGCGCAGAAGGGGCACATTTCTCAGTGAATTCGTTGTCAACTCCTAAGGAAACTGCGTGCGACCCGTATTGCAGTGTCACGTGATACCTACCACTGCACACCTGCATGTTCACGTTATGTTGTTGGAGTCTTGTGCTGGGTTCGCCGAAAATCCAAAAAGCACCCTCTACTACCGATTGATCAGATGGACAGTCGCAGAGTATCGGCTGGTTGAGTCCTGGGGTACATGCAGCAACTTCCTCGTGGATGAAGAATCTGTCCAACATTTGCCGATGCAATTAGTGATCGCATTGGCAAATGATGGACAAAATTGCTTCTAGGAGAATCATTTTTTTTCATGGATGAGATATGTTTGAATGCGATAGGGATATGAGTTCCGCATGATGTGATGATGGCACACTCGATGAAATATTTGCCCATGTGCTTGCATGGAGGAATTTTTACATTCGACACGGGTTTGAACATGGGTTGCACCCGATTTGATGATCCGACATTTTATGAAACACCTATCGATGTACTGCTTGGAGACTGCTGATATTTTACCCATCGGCATGAATTTGAAGGTGTGAGCTCCATGTGATCTGACATTGCTAAGCATCCTCACACCAATCGGACTTCCAAGGAGTGCTCCCTGATCCAAGGCACGTGCCGGTTTCCAGGTATTTGGACGATGTGGCAAAAATATTCGTGATTCTGCTTTTATGGCACAACGGCATGGCTTTAAGCACGGGGGGTGATTTTTTCAAGATGATTTCAAACTGCGGCATCAACACAACTCTGTACAAATTCATAAAATGGTGTTTTCATTAGTTCAGCTGGACTTCCCAACTCGCAACAAACAATACCATTACCGTGAGACGCTGAGCACAAGCAGAACCGTGAAACTGAAAGAATAGCTAGGATGCCACTAACAAAGTGCACATGTCATTGTGTCAAGCGTTTTTCTTCACGTTATGATATGTGCCCAAGATTTTGGATCTCTCACGATTCCAATGCAAACGGTGAGCAACTTTGGTTTCGCTTCAACCCCACATGTCGTTCCGGCACAAAAGGGTCCATTCTTGAGCGGTGAAAATGTTCGAATGAGCGCGAATGCGCGAGTTCACGATGTCGATGCATGGTTATTAGCAAGCTTGCAATAAGTCGCTCAATTGTAATGGGGTAACCCAATGCACATGGGTGTGAGCCGAAATTGTTGAGCCGTTTCTGATGATCGAGTCTGCGATCCAAGTGTATCTATCTAACCCTTCTAGAGATCCCGAACACTCTATACAGCATATTCGGAATAAACTGTCGAATTCTCTGGGCTTTCACGGTGACGAAATATTATATTCGTGAATGTATATTGATTTCTTGGACATCATGCACAGGCTGTCATATGGGCAGCCAAGCAAGGTTGATCGCAACAAGGAGGGCGAAAATGCATTCGGCTTTGAAAACTGAAGGACATGATTACCGCAAGCAGTGGCTTGATTGGTGGTGGGAAGCGTCTAACTCGGATGCTTTGCAGGTGGGTACACTGTTCGCTATCTGCCATTTGAGAATATCTGAGTGGACAGAAATAAGTATTTTGGTTCTTCGTGATTCCGGTGGACCACTGATGAGTGTAAGATTGTTCGCCATCCGTGCACAAACAAGTCTCCAATGGCGCCGTGACATTCTCGCAGAATTCCAATGAAATGCTTTGCAATTGCTGTGATTTTTGTGTGCTTGTGTTGACGCATACTTCCATATTCGCAGACTTGTGTGGTCTTGTTTGTCCCAGTGTGAATGCTTCGTTGATTTGTCGTTTCCTCCTCGACTTAAAGGTTGTCTTTGCATATGAAGTTTTCATTGCATGTACTCAAAATCCTTAGAATTCATGAGAAGTCCTGGAATGTCAAGAGGGATGATATGTGCATCCTGCTTGACATTCTCGGAATAGAGCGCGATTCAGAAATCGCATACTATGTTTACCTGCCATGATGAGAGATACACATACACAACGACTAAGAACGCGAGTCCCGACGAGAGACGTCACAATACAGAAAATTAGGGTTTATTAGCATCCGCTGGGGTCACACACCTGCAGTTGAACTAAGAAGTTCTTGCTTATGGCTATACACTCAGTGTGGGACAAGCTCACAGACTATGCAAGCTGATTTTCACATGATCAATGAATCCATGCATTCATCGATCATTTGAAAGATGACATTTCGATTCACAACGCTGGTGCACTGTGGATGTTCAGGATCAATGTGGCATCCATACCCACGTATGACCTCTCATGCTTCACATGGCATCATGTGTTCTGTTGAAACTCATAACATGAGTAGGAAATATGTCATGCCTTTGTTTTCTCAATGATTGATAAACTCATCAGATCGACAAGTTTGTTGTCTTGTCATGCAATGACAGGTTCTTTTGCAAATGCCACATGCAGACCTAAATGCACGCGATGCACGTGGGCAAACAAAGGTGCGTCATGGATTTTCTGCACTATTGAATTTTCGCATTGAGCAACATACAATGTGAATAGTTTCAGTTTGTTGTCCTTGATCTCGATGCGTTTTCAAGCTCTTCTTCGATCAATTTGATGTCATGTACGTTCACGTTGACGGTGGACCTCCAGTATGTAGCGCAGGTCAAATCATTTGCCATGTGATCTCATTATTGTTCAAGCAATTTAGAATTCAAGGTTTAGGTTTGGCTAACAAACCTCGCAGAAGCCTACACTGTGTAACGATACGCAATATCGCAGGCAACTAGGCTGTTTTTTGGATTAAAGCATTTGATATTGCGAGTGGCACAACTGCTCCATGATTTTTGTGCTTGCTTGAACACTTTGTGATGGCGTCAACCAAGCGCTACGGCACGACCTGAAACATCAAATACATGAAAACTCATTGAATGAAGTTGTGGCTTGCAAGTATTTGGTTGGTTGTGCGTTACAATCGCAGGTTTGTGATGCCTTCCTTTCTCTTTCTTTACAAAGTATTTTTGCCTCACCTTTGTCTAACAGGATTATTTTTCTATTGTCCATCCAATAACTTGCAGCGAAATATTTTCCCCTTCCTTGCTCTCCTTCCAGGTGATGTGGGCGGCTGATGAGAGCAACCCGCAAGTGCTTGAGACTCTGATTGCGCAGGGTGCAGAGGTGAACCTGGCTAGTCGCAAAGGCACCACCGCTGCAATCTTTGCGGTTTGGAGTCGTGATGCGCATTCACTCCGATTGCTTGCTGATGCCGGGGCAGATCTCAACGTTCGGTGTGTTTTCATGCTGCTGTCATGAGCATGTGTTTCTGAAATCACGAATCGCTAAGTACACCGGTTGAAAGATGGAAGGATTGCGTATTCAATCTGCATTGATTGATCTGGAAGGAAAGTCGCACACAAACTAGTAGTATTGCCATGAACAGCCAGCTGTACACGCACATGCATGTGCACACATACACAAAACTACTCACATTCATGTGCAAAGATAACACTGGATCTTCAATCTTTCCGTCCACGCCATGTCCGCTACTTAGTGATCGCGAGACAGTCTTTCATGCTACCATCGCCTGCATGGTAATCTGCCGCTCTCATTTCCTGGGACGGCTATACTCATGTCTGTGTGCCTGTACAAGTATTGCCACCACCGTACAAGTTGTCGTATACCGCGGGTAGCATGTGTGGAGTTGCATGGAGTACGGGCACCATGATCCACACTCAGCCTATGCGACAGCACGTTCTTGACTGTTCACTAGACATTGTTGGTTTCCGTTGAATTTCCATATGTTCCTCTTCCTGTTCATGTGGTTGCACATTGCCTTAATGTACATTGAGGAATTCTCGGATGGCTAGGATGGGAGATGCAGAAGTACAGGTCGATTGCCATACATGGATTATGCTCCATTCACTGATCATCCGTTGCATTGTGCACCATGTGAAATCTTTGTATTGTCGGATGTGCAGGGACTCACAGTTTGGGTTCACACTCCTGATGTGGGCCGTGCAAAACAGTGACATTGAGTCAGTGATGGTTCTTTTGGATGCTGGGGTCGATGTTTATGCAAAGGATCTTCTTGGAACAACTGCGGAGGATCTAGCCAGAGAGCAAAACAAAGAGGTGTGGCCCATACCGCCACATGCAGATGGCTGAGTAGAATTGAGGGGTGTTCTTTACAGATGTGGCAGTTGCACGCCTCTAAGATACCCACAGTGGAGGTGGTGGTCTATGCAAGCATGCATGCAATCAATTTGATTGCAAGTGCCATCGTTTACGGCGATGTGTTTGTATTGTGACCTGTCTTGAATGACTGGTTCGAATTGCAGTATTTATCATTGCACACAATAGGTTTGGTTGTTGTTCTGTGCAGCAGGAGATACTCCAGTTGCTGCTGGATGCCTCCAGGAAATCAACGTAAGCTCATTTTGAAAATATAGAGTCCCAATCCGTCCTTGCAGATGTCCGAAATTGCAATATCCTGAGTTCCAGTAGAAGACCTCGCAACCACAAGTACCTCATGGCCAACCACGTCACGAAGTCACCATTCAAATAGATCACATTACCAGCGTACGACTCGTGCTCAATCGAGCCTTCAGTCCATACTGAACCGGAGTAAAATGTTGGATCTGCATGGGAACCAACTGTGTTTCATCCCACAGTCAATCTTTCTCGCAAGATTTATGTCGTTTTTAAGAATATTATGAGAAAGTCCACAGCTTGAAGGAAACATCCGTGCAGCACAAGGCATGCCTGTCGTTTTATTGTCAAAACTTACTTTGTTTGTTTTGCAATTTTACAAAAAATGCAAAACACACTGTGACGATTCTTGGAATCACCACATCATCAATTGTTGCTTCATCCTCAACAGACAATGGTGAAAATTTCCTCAACAATTATTGATTCGCGAATTGAAACACAAATTCCTTTTCGTCGTCCATGAATACACACCTCTACGACTTAAAGATTCCCAAAGGGTTGTCGGTGGCACTTGTCAACCGGCATACCTCAACTAAATTGTGAGGCTGATGCGGCACAAAATGAGCAACGTGCAGTTTCAGCGCGTCCTTTCGCCCAAAATATCACAAGTTATTAGTTTCGCTGTGCTCCTTGCACGTGACAGAATCGTAGTGCCGGCATCTGTGTCGGACGTCACATTTTTTGCAAAAGGGTCCCATTGTGTAGAAACACTAACTTCAGAAATGAATTGTTCCGGTGTGCCACAGGCAATGATACATTTTCATATTTTCAAAGCCTACCCATCATAAATGCTGAACCTCCATTGGTCATTGCAAATGCTATCAGGATAACAGTATACATGATTGCGAGAGCCATCAAAGTCGTACATGCACGGTACAATATTAATTCAAACTGTCGTTCCATTTGCCAATGAACGTTTTCCACCCATTTTCTTGGTTGCAAATTTTCCAACTCAAACCCGTTCTTGTGACGAGTCGTATCTTGTGGTATTTGAATGGGTGGCAGGGCGTGCTAGCGTATACTCAAATTAATGGAATGGTCATCCTCTACGCCGTTTATAGTGGTGATTATACGGTCTGTAATCGATATATTGAATCATTTGATCGATTTGAGTTCTATTCCTATCGTGCATATGTAACTCAAGCTATGTGGCTAGCAAGTATTATTATGTGGTACTCTATCATTTTGTTGTACTATCATACA
>NHOP01001344.1:0-11077 GCA_018697155.1 Pyramimonas parkeae | reverse complement strand
ATATGGGGACATGACCCTTACCACAAGGGCGGGGAGCCATGTCAACTGAATCGCGCGCTAATTTCTATCGTTGCACAAGGTTACCTTCGAAATCCGTGTATCGTATATAGTATATACGATACGCCAATACTATATAGTATGAAATATGCAGCATTACATACACCACCATGTTTGTTTCACACAGATGTGCAAAGATCAACCAACTCTTTCAACAGCAATGACAAAGCATTGATGCTTGATGAAGAAAATGATGACAATGGGAACGACGGTGCTGCTCTTGACCGGTGCCTTGCTCCTATACTATATACTCCCAGACATGCAAGCCAGGCACCCGTGTGTGCCTCTGCAACTTTGCCATTCCTGTGCATACGTAGAGCACCAAATGTGGTCTGTTCATGATTGTTTGCAGGCGACGTCAGTGTAACACAACTCTGACACATTTCATCGCATGCTGTTTCCAGTTCAAAGGAACGCACCTCGTACATATCCTGGATTGTGTCTCGACTGGCAAAGTCTGGCCCTGGGTGAGTATCTGACCTATACACTTGCTCGCTCTCCTGGACCAATTTTGCAAACCTGCGATGATGCGACCCTCGTCAGACGATGATCACGAGATACTCGAAAATTCACACTGTGAACTGCCCGGGGCGTGTATTGAAGTGCGCAGGGACAAAAGGAATGGAGAGGCACCAGCTGTTGCCTGAACCTCTACCATCTTTCAATGGACCTTTGTGACTAAAGCTCATGTTCTGCGCAGGGCTATTCCCAAAACAATTCGCGCTCAATTTCGAAGGTGCAGAGTATAGAAACGAACTCATCCATCGAGTGTGCGCGAGAATACCGAAATGGCTTTGCAGGATGCACAACACATATCTGCAGCGGATCAAGCAATTCTCTGCTTCCATGTTTCAAATTACCCTGTGGCATCACCGTCGCATTCGCCGCAAAAATGGAGAAAGTCGTTCTTTTCCAAACACATACCCATCATCCATAGATAGCAAAAAGCAACCCCCTTCTTGACAGGGACCAGAAACGACGCAGAATGAAAAAAAAATTAGCGAGTCTGTCTGAGATTTCCATTTCTGGGTACCCTCTCCTATCGGTCGAAAAAAGAGGAACGGTGAACGTTCCAGTCGTGATGCAACCATGTGCGCCCTTAAACTTTACGCAGTTGCTGCCGAGACTTGGCCTATATCAGCTGCCAGGTTTGCGGCATTTCAAAAAGGAGTATCCGGGGGAAGTAGGACTGTGAAACAATGCATCCAACACAAGGCCCGCCATTGGACATACTCTGCCAAGAGGAATCTGGGTGAATCCGCCGAGATCGTATCAAAAGCACCATTCAACTGATGTAACATCCAGGGGTTGTTCGGGCACACAATGCCTAAGCATTACAGAATCGAAAATGGTGGCGTTGCTGAGAAAAAGTGACACTAGCCATTCAGTTGGCTAAAAATTGGCAAAAATTCATGTAGATGAATCGCATATTCAATGTCGTTATATTTGAGGCCTCAAAGTCTCAAAAGCAAGATGCTAGCTGAAGATAGGAAAAATCTGCAATTGTTGAAGCTACTAGCTTGCATTTTATTTCCTCCTAGGCTTCTCTATTCTGTCCTTTGTCGTCCCTGAAAGAGTTGGATCAATAATTCGCACTGCACCAGTGAAACAAATTCAAGCTGCTTTCTTACATATGAACTTCATAAAATTATTAGGACCCATTAATGATGGAGACTCAAGAATCAGACACATCCCGCCCGTCAATATGGTGAACGATCTAGAACTAGACGAGGAGAAAATATCCTACAGCAGGGATCGAACCTAGGACCCTATGAGGAGAAGTCGGTCCAACGCGCTGCCAACTGAGGGCCTTGGCATGGGCGCCAGTATGACAAAGGGATAGAAAGTTCAACCAGGCCTAAGACCATATACGACCCATGTGCGGGGGGGTCACTATTATTATCATATACGACGTATTGATAAGTTTCCTCGCAATTTCCTTTGTCTCGTGGGTGGAGAGCATGACTTGGATGTTTGCAAGAACACACTCAAATCTTGTTGAAAGGAATCGTAAGAAAGGCTGTGCAAAGGCAGCCGCGCAAAGCTGGTTTGGAAAATTGGTGCTTTTGTTCATTTCATTTCATTGCACTGCGTCACTGTGTCTGGGTTGGATCAGTAGCACAATCTGACAGCGACGGAGGAGGAGTTCTTGACACTCACCAAGCCTCGAACGTGGCCTTGCCCTCTTGCGATGCCACACAGTTCCACAGTTGCAGCGCACAGTAGCCTTGAATCTGGGCCTGCACATACATGGCGAACACCAACCCCCGAAATAAATTTTTTATCACACCAGAAGAGAGACAAGACTCGAGCTCCAGTCAACAACACAAAGTGTCTCGATTGCAGTTGGAGCAAGCAGACTACGCAGCCGGGCAGCAGAGCAGGCTCGTATCAGCAAGCTCAAAATATAGCAAAGCAGAACAGGTTTGAACTGGTACCAGTCTGAGAGTTTGAAACAATCTGCCTGTTGGGCAGATTGATACCACAGCCATAAAGGTTTTGACAGTGTGGTGAAGCACACTCACAAAGGCTGGATGGCGCAATTCCTGAGGAATCTGTTGTTGCATAGCCGAAATGACGCCCCTATGGTGACATTATTGATATTGATAAGAGCAAACAAGAAAAAGAACTAGTTGTTTTTCCTTTGGGTACAACAAGGCTCTTTGGCTCAGGGTCAAGTGATCTTGCAATTGCAAGTCCCAAAAGCTGAAATTAAGTTTGCCAGCTCTAAGCTGAAAGCAAAAAGAGATTGTTGATACAACATAAGTATCATTTGCCTTGGGCCAAACAGTCAGGAATGTTGCTAGAAGATCATTGATGATCCCATAACCCTTCTCGGGTCGAGCCCGTGACGTGAACCTCTTTTTGCAGACTTTCCAAATGAACACATCCCATCCAAACGGATTTCGATAGCAGGAACTCACATTTGAACCCGCTCTTGAAAAGATCACTTACCACGCAAGCATGTGATACCGGTTGTCACTAGGACATGCACCACAACATCCCTGCAGGGATTTTGCTTGTTGATCTTGCAAAACCAAATTTACAAGATTTACATGCATTTAGGGTTAGCGTGGTGCATGTTCCATGGATCAAAATTGCGAGGTCAGGGAATTCAAATGTGTGAGTAGTCAATGCAGCTTTCTGCCCAGCTAGTATAAGTCGTATCCAGTCAAAAATATCGAATAATCCAACAGCGGAATAATTATCCGTGTGTGATTTCAGTCAAAATCAGCTAGGTCGTACCTGGAACTCGTGCGGACGGTAGAATCGTGCATGCTGAGCACATAGGTCGAAAAATGCGAGGAGCTTTTCAAGAGTATACTGCCCGCTTTGGTCACTGCAATTGTAGCAAAAATTTCCTTTCCCCGATCAACTCTGCAACGGGTGAAAACTAAAAATGTCATATGCACTGCAAGTAACTTACGGCAAATCGAGCCGAATAGCAGCTCACACCCAAAATCAAATACCGTTGAATGCTAAGATTAAAGATTGAGACTTAAGGATTATGAAAAACTTCAAGGAAGGTAGCCTTGACATGAGACATCGCATGCAATGCTATAGGGTCTGCAGAAATCATCCATACACTTGTACGGATGCATATGGCAGGGGGAAGCAAATTGATGGTAATTTTGCATGGGTCTTTGGTCTATCACGTTGTGGCATTCGAATTCATGTTCACACATCGAAATCACTCACAAAGACAATATGTTTGGCACACTCAGGTGAACAATCAGTTGTCATGCAATATTTCAATAAAGGGGGAAATCGGTACCTATCCATCACAAAGAGCACACCAATGTGTGTGAGCTGCAGCTGTACTAAGTTGGGCATGTTGAAAGTGAGTAGATCATTTAACACCTGCACGCGAATAGGGTATCAAACTATCATTTTTTGACATCCAAGATTCGTCGTTGTCAACCATGCGCATATTCATGTATGCATAATCACATTTGTCGCACAAATTGACTGGCAGGCAATCAACGTATTCTTAAATCAATCATGTGGTTAACCAATAACATGGTTGGCTCGTGAACAGACGCTAACTTCACCATGTTCAGCTTGTCACCTCATCAGCTAGCCAAACGGGAACAACACAATTACAAGACGGCAACATACTTCATTCCTTCGTAGAAATCAAAACAAAATAGCCCTCTCGTAAATGTTTCAGATGAATAATCCACAACCACGTGTTGAAAAAATTGCCATAGCTATACTCTGGCAACAGGACTAACTCACCACCGTGCTGAATTTGGTGCAAAATCACCAACTCGAACTCAAAAGACGCACCAAGAATGAGCGCGAGGAGTGCTGTACACGATTGTATTCTTCCACCACTGCTGCTTTGAGGTTTGAGTTATTGGCCCCCATATCTGGAAGTTGTTCGGTTGGATGGAGCCGGATGAAACAGGAGGGGCACTGACTTATCACTTTACTTACCTAGAATCCTCCATTTCCATATCACTAAGCATACCACTTGCTTGGTCGACATATTCTCGAAAAATCAACGAGAAAACAATATTCACTAGATTCATCATAGCTCACGGCTCACAGGTTTCTAAGGACTTTACATTTATACGCAGGAGCTTTCCCAGATCGAAACACTTGGCTTTCGGTGATGGTGCTCGCTTGCATTCCATGCGTTGAGCTTACGTTCGTGAAGAAAACAGCACGCGACGATGAAAAACACGTAGGTCGCATGTAGATACAGGATGATAAACATGCGCTGGGGAGATGAGCGGACAACATCACTTTTCCGAGTTCAGTGTCGAGTGTGCTGAACAGGCCCTGGGCAGAAGAAGAGTTTCGCAACTGAGCACCCATGCGAATATCGGCATATCGAAATGTTGTATTGTGCATGGGATCAGCGGAACATGCTAATAGTAGGTCCTTCTTTAGTAATGCTTGATCCGGACCATATCCGGTGGCCTAGTTGGTAGGGCGACTTCTTCGTTCTCGGGGAAACCGGAGTTCGAGCCCCGACATGAGCAGGCACTCCCTCGGCCGATGACCGATGAACGTCCATGCAGGCTGGAGGGTCAGGGTCGATTAGCGAGCGATGTACCAATGCCCTCTACCCACCACGAAAACTGGAGGTCCAAAAGTTGTTTTTCCGTGCGCTCTCGCCTGGTCTCAAGCGCCGAACGCTATTTAGGTTCCTTGGATGTTTTCAGATTCCAGTTTAGGGTAATGCCCATCGCGTGCTAGGGCAGATCCTTCTCAAGTGTCAAATTCACAGGGAATGCAAGTATTTTCAGCTGCCTTCCGACTAATGCCTAGCTTTACGGTCAACAGTCGGCTTCAATTCAATTGCAAAATATCCGAATATCGAGTAGGGGGCAAACTGGTGACAGGGCAGGGATAAATCGAATTCACTTGGGCATCAATGTATGAGGGTGCCAATATATTTGGTAGGGCAATGGTCAGGGCAATTGGTCAACATGAACGAGAATGTCATGATATACCATGTGGAAATGCCATGTGGCGCCAAATAATGACGATCGTGGTGCGAGCAGTGTGCAACGCCTAGTGTAGTGGTATGGAATCTGCATACTCGATCTTAAAAGGTGAACCGACGATAACATGACCATTCATTCATCCGTTTTTTACACCATCATCCATTTGACATGACGTTCATCTTGGTTCCTGGAATATTTTCTGAACGTAGCCAAATCACCAACTTTGGAAACCCGGCACTAGATATCGCATCTAGGTACGGAATTCCCACAGTGACACGCGCTATCAAATATCTTGATGGGTATCGACATCGAGTAAGGCTATGTATTCATCAGCCCGTGTTTATCGTTGAAACAAGTATCAAGCATCACCGATTGGTGCGTGGAAGACGAAAGGAAGTATTACCCAGCATCGAGAAACTGCTCCATCCGAGCCTTCTGTTATGATAACGACGCTCCAGTGCATCCGGTACACGTGTACCATACACAACGCACAGGTACATTCGATATCGATTTGTGCATTTGAAATGCTAAGATTGTTATCGGGAAGACGCCAACAAAGCAGTGAGTCATCAATATACGAATCATTTATTGTGACATCTGTAATATTTCGAGCATCGATGTGGATCGCCATCGATTCAATTGACGGTTGACGCGCATTTTGCCACGCGTAGAACTAATTCATCACGTTTGAGGCGAACAGGCAGCGAGCAGAGGGAGGAGGGGTCACACACTCTCAATCCAGCAGCTGCTGCGCGACTGTTAGTGAACCTGTTGTCCACAAAACCCTGTCCCTATCTCTCCGCTCGACCCGATCGAAGCACTCTAGACATGGTGCGTGGTACCTTGAAACTCGCTCCGTACACGAAAGCTGCCTTGGAAAGCCCATTCTTGGCCCCGTTAGCGCGCTTCGGCCTTTGGTACTCAGAAACCGCCAAGCGCTCCCCTTTCGTGACAGGATTTATCACTACTGGACTTAAAACGTCAGCTGCGGACCTGTTTGCGCAGAAGGTGTGAACACGTGTCGTGCTTTGTCTTGTCTTTAATTCCTCGAGCGTTGTAAGTTTAAACTGCGTGCTCATGTATATGCCTGGTAAGGGCCATATCCCCATGTATGCTGTGCCCGCGTACGTGCACCTAGTTCAGAATACGATGATTTACTGTTAACGGCCGACTTCTTACCTGAAATCCATATGTGAATATACAGACGCGTATTTTTGACATCGCCAAAGTGTGCATTGAGTACCTGAATTCAATAGGTTCCATGTTCAACGGTGACGTAACTGTGATATCCATGAAAGACCTCATCCGTTCTTGAACAACAACGACAGAAACGTCCTTCATTTTTTGAATGGGTCGGGGTAGAATATTCGATACAAGTTGTCCTCCTGCGGGTGTGTAGACATAGAATTAACTTGAATTACATCTCACACACAAGGACGTTCAGCCACACCATTTTTGGTGGTAATTCATCGGGTCATCTATCCTCGCGAGAATCCACGCGCTCGGTTCGTGTTGCAAAATATTACCCACACTAACTGATGATTATGAAGATGGCAGATAACTTGAATCGTTCTGATAATTTGTGATTCCGATATGATTCCTGCATCACCCATGTACCAGTTGCGAGGCTTGCTGGGATCCCACTACAGGAAAGCAAGGTATTTTTGTCAGGAGGACAACGATAATGGTACACGCATATTGCGCGTATCGTGTCGCTGGAACGCTGATGCGAATATTTAGTCTTTCTTATTAAGTTATGAGCAGCGCTGTCTAGGCAGACATGGATGAGCATTTTGGAGGTCCCTCTACAGTTTTTGCAGTCGCACCTAAACGGGGTTCGAAAGTTATTATCAAGGCTGTAGAACTTAATCGTCTCGCGCCGGTGTCGGAATGATTACTGCCCATGCGACTGATCCCCTTCCCATGTTGGTGTTCCATGATACATAACTGAAGTGGTGCTCAACGTATATCGCATGTTGATGTCCGAAGTTAAGGGCATGGGAATACTCATGGCAGCACTAGATATTATTCGGATGCTTTGGGAACGATGTACATAGAGAAGGAACGGAGCAACTCCACCAGTTCATGTAACTGCAGGAAGTCGTACATTGTGTTCACATTCACTATCATTAACTTGGATTCCAACGTTTCTGATGGGTTAGAATTCTCGTGAAACGAAATGGACCGTTGGTGTCGGAGTTCATGTATAGCATCAGGAAATCTTGCGCTTGCGATTGGCCCTTGCGATTCGACTACTCATATAACAAGAAGATGTACAGTGAGGAGTACCTACTCCTTAACCTTTGACTGTCCAGCATACGTTCTCACTTGAATGAGCACAGGTTTTCACAATGCAGACACACCAACATGAACATGGAATCGGAGTGTTCAGACTGCAATGAATGCTGATTCCACACTATGATGTGATATTCAAAACACGATCAAATGTTTTCTCCATGCTAATGCTAGTCAATTCATTTCTAGAACCGATAAGCTGCGCATGGAACAGCATTCCACACATATCGAATACTTCGCAGGTTACAGGTCATAGGTGATAGACCATCCAGAGTGAAGCACGTTATGATTTTTGTTTTCCAAACGTAGCTTGAAATTTAGAATTCTTCTCTGCTGCCAATTTATCTGGTTTGCAAGAAGCAATTGCTTTATGAACCCCTGTTCCGCTGTAGGGCACATGTGAACTCATAAACTATATACAGTGACATCTAGTTGTAGATCCTTGATGCAGTGTAAAGGCGGAACTGTATCTGTACTGTGCAAATGGCAAAAGTGCATGGCATGGCGATGCACTATGCAATTCTTGCTGCTTCCAGTAGATGTTCGCCACTCCATTCTGATTTCCTTGCACGTGCTTATGTGAGTTTAACGAGATGGATCCACTGAATAACTTTTTGAATGCTTACATATCTAGAAAGTGCAGTAACTCCATCACACACTGAAAAATTATTTGAACTGTATTTTCGGCGTTCATTGATGATGCGCACACCATATACAAGTGCATGACTTTCACACTCATCCACTTGAGAATCAATGCATCTTGGCAAGCTATACTTCATCTCGTATTTATCTAAAACGTGAAAATTGAACACGAGCTAAAACTCTAAAAATCCCCGTTGTTGTTCAATATTCCACTTGTGATGCTTTCTCTTTTCACGGAAGGCGACAGAGTTCGCATACTTTCATGGTATGTGAAAGGGAATGCAACTGGCAGGGAGCAATGACCCTTTTGCCTTCATGAATGGGCTTGTGGTGCAGGTGATAGAGGGAAGAGAAAACATTGACTGGAATCGGCAGGCTACGTTTACAGTGTTTGGTGAGTTTTGGGACGTGACATATAGGGTTCGAATTTTTTCGATGCTTACATGCTCTGTTCCTCATTTGCGCGCATCTCAGTGGTGGAGTTTACATGGAACGCCATTGAACATACAAATCGAAAGGATCCCGCACCGGCCTTATAACCAGAGATTGAAAACGTTTTCAGGATTGGGTTTTGCTGCCAGGCTATGGTTTTCCTGCGCTGAATGAGCGTTTGCGCGGTTAATGCTTTCTTGTGTGCGCCATTCCTCCTGTCTGGGCGGCATATTGAATCTCATATAGCTAGCACAAACTCTGGCAGTTGCAAGTGGGTGGAGCTTGCAAGACAACCCCCATCCCTTGCACGCGCACACACACACACACCATCAAGAACCGTTTGGTTGCTTCCTTGCCTCCGCCATCGGAGCGTTTTTCTTCTCTACGCAATCCGCCGATTAAACGCGCCTTTTGTTTTTTTTAACCACAACGAACCATGCAACAAGAGGGTTGCACATGCTTGCGCTCTCCCGCTCGTTTCACAAGCATTATCGAGTTTTATATACCACCTCCAAGTTTTCGTCGATCACAGAAAATGCATCAAAAGTGTAACATACTACGACAACACAATATGATGCTAGAACTGGAATTGTGTTTCGAATCTTTGCAACTCCGTTCCAACGCTCTTCCGTCTGGACGCACATCCGCCCACAGTCTTGATTCCCGGATCACTTTTCGAGTGCGGATTGGGTCAAATGATCTGTCTCGCCCCTCCCGGCTCGGCTCTCCCTTGCAGGTTTTCTCTACCTAGGCGGTTTCCAGTATGGCTTATACAACAACGTCTTCCCAAAAATTTGCAGCCCCATCAAGCACAACTACAAGACGCACGGCAAGGCGCTGTCCATCGCCACCAAGGTGTTCATCGACCAAGGCCTCCAGTGCGCTCCTGCCTCCCGGCTCCAGAAGTTGTCCATGACCGGCTGGTTTCTTTTGCTTGTTGGTTGATAGTGCAAGCTCCGAATCAGGAGTGGAGGCCCTGTTTCGAAGCTGGTGGATTGCCGCTGAGTTTTTGCATGCCAGCAAACGAGTCGCAGGTCCTCGTAACGCAATCGATCTCGAGGCAAACAGTGGGGGTTGGGGCGAAGGGAATGTGCGCTTCTTGGATTTCGAATTCGTTGATAATGTTTCGTTTCGACGTCCGCCATGCCTGCTGTGGTTTGTATTTGTTGAGTCTGTTGTCCTCGCTGTCGGTGGTTTTTTTGGGGTTCTCGTCGTGAGTTTGCAGGAGTGATGTCGCCACGAACGATGCGAGTTTCGAAGGAGGCCTAGAGACCTGGACAATTCGGCGGCTGAGTTGAACCCTTCGAAAACGGGTTGCCGGTTGAATGGGAAGTTAGAACAGACTGTGTGGGAGTTGCAACATCTTCTTTTTGATGTTTGGCCTGCTCAGAAGCCCCCCTCCTCCTTGTAGGGTATCCAAGTGTTTCTCATACGTCGTAGGACTGGTTGACTCCAAACTGTCTTTTGCGCCGTTTCGAACCAAATTTGGGATTTCTGCAAATTGCGTCAAGGGAGTCTGCGGGGGTAGGGCAGAATCAGGCTGCCCTAACACAAATGCGTGGCCTGAGCAAAATGGTTGGGGATCTCCAGTAGGCCATCGCAGGCAGGTCGTTAAGCTGCAGATATTGATGTAGTGCCGACCGAATTAACCGCAAGGCTTGCTAGTACTTTTTGGTGCGCGTCCAGCGTAGTTGGCACTCCATGCTTTGTACTGCACCTCGATGCCGTAGGATGATAGCTTGGGGCCGGAGATAGTGCGCCTGAGATGGCAGCGGGGCAAGGCTGTTGCATTGGTGCAAATCATGCGAAACTGATGTGGCAAAAGATGTAGCGTGCTAGTGTTTGGCTGTAGAATAAATGGCTTCACAAGCGTTGAATGCAGCTTTTGCACCAGACAACTTGAGGACAAACCCTTCCACCAACGCGTGGGCGCCCCAAGCGCGGCTTTGATGTGACTGTTCCGCACTTTGATTGTTTTTGGGGGTTTTATTCAAATGTTGTCAATTTGGTCTTGATTTTTTGAGGTGGTTTTTTTTGTTTGTTTGCTTTGCTTTTGTTCTAATTCGATTTTTGAGTTTTTGAGGTCGTATTATGGATTGTTTCTTTGATTTGGAGGGGGGGTTATTTTGATTGATGTGTCTTTTTTGGGGTTTTTTTCCGTTATGTATTTGGCAAATTTCCATTTTGAGTTT